>DWDU01002089.1:0-13320 GCA_018245575.1 Jemadia suekentonmiller
GTTCCGGTAACCACTAATTAACGCTCACACTATTTTTGAATTTTAATGATTTGGCACCGATGTATGGACCTTTGAATGTGTGTATATAAAATTGCACGTATGTATGTGTATATAAGACGATGTATTAATACATGTACAAATGTTTGTATACTTACTGTACAGCTGATTGCGTAGTCTACTAGAAACGTCTCTACGTGTAGTGTGCTTCTGTACAGTACAGTGGCATGGCGACTGGTAAGATTTTTTAGATCAGTAACACATAAATAAGTCAATTGCGATGTCCTGGCGTTCCGCAAAGGACTGGCAGCGGGTGGCATTGCGTCCTCAATGTCGCAACATTTTCTCAATTGATGTTATTAATTGGTTCATATCGATTTCGCGTCGGCAAACGGTACGCTCCTCTGTGTATTACATAATAAAATAATGAAAATGCCGTCTTTCAGATTGGTCACACTGACCATACGAGTTTATCACAAAATAGCTAGGTTTCGTTTCATTTTCAATAACATTACCCAGACGATTATAAAATTATACAATTGATCAAAGATAGCAGTAAATTTATTTTATATCTGTAACACTGCTGTATACTGTTTAAACACACACCTGCTTCTTGCTCTATGATTAAACCCATCACATTAAAATAGAAGATGACACCCCTGTGTCTGAAATTATTCGCCTTTATTGTTGCTTGTCTAGCTACGCCACTCTGAGCTTTCGAAACTCATAGAAACTAGCTTGCAATAGTTTATTAAAGTAAATTTAACACAAAATATTGTTTAAAAAAGTCGCATCCCTTTGTGCCAAATATATCCCACCCTAAAGAGCTGACTTGCTTCATCTTAATTCATTTTTCACTTCATACACGCACGTCTGTTAATATTTCAATAGTAAAATGTGCCGCAACAGGATGGGACCGAGCTGCTCGGCGCCTCACATGCTGGGTAACGAGTTGAACCCGGAGAGCGGCGCGGCGGCGCGGCTGCAGGAGCAGCTGAGCGCGGAGCTCGCGGCGCACGCGGCCAGCGGCGCCGGCCTCGACCCGCTCATCCCGCCTCCGCTCATGAACAAGGCCGCGCCGGTGAGTCATGTCAAACCTATAAACCCTATGTAACAAGCACTCGGGGGTATACTTTGTTCATGTCATCCGCGCCGGTAAGTCACCTCACACCACCAATGCAACGACACGTACACTCATGCGCGCACACGCACACACGCACACACGCACACACACCCGCAACCGTGTACACTATTCCGCACACACGTTTACAGTGCACATCCGTGCCATTTCCGGGACTGCCAGCGCGCGTACGACGTTAATATGAATCCTATTCTAGGGGTCCGCTGTACTTATCACACACCACCTACTTTCTAAATTAAATAGGGTGTTTGACTACTGAAATGGACAGACAGTTTGAAGATAATTGCGGTTTAATACACAGACATTGGGAATTTTGGAAAGCTTTGGCTAAAATTAAATGCAATAATTTATAATAAAGTGACTAGAAATATACGTCAATATTTTATTTTACTTATTATTTTGTGCATATATGTTAATTTATATGCCAGCAGTGAAAATAAATCATGAAGTTCCTTAAAAAAATGCACTAAAAGTAATCACGTGCTCTTTAACGGTCATGTCTGTCCATTATGCACTTAATATAATCTGCATTGATGTTGCGGAAATTAATCAAAATTATACCTTGACGTAAAATCGGCTCGTGTCAAACATCCTATTGTTGCACAAATATTGGTTGATTCGAGTACATAAAACACAGACCAAGCAACGCCAGTGTCCAGTTGTATGAGAGCGAATTCACTATGCTGCGGCTGCGTTTGTCTACAACAGCTGAGCCAGAGAAGTTCCCTTAATGTTTTATTAATCTAGATGAATCAAAAGTGACATAGCCTAGTAATTTAAAATACAGCCTCTGAATGCAGGGGCCCTGGGTTCAAATCCTGGCGCGCATCTCTTTACAAAATATGTGCGAACTACTCATGCCGTAGCGGTAAAGGATAATATCGTAAGAAAACAAGCACAACTTAAATTTCTCCGTAATGTTCTGTAAACGATGTGAGGTCTGACATACCGCACTTGCCCAGCGTGTCAGACCGTGGCTTTAACCCTCTTTAAGAGGAGAGTTGTGTAAAATGTTAGAGTTGAAAAATATCAACAATAGTTTTTTCATTATATCAATTAAGTTCCTGTAAACGTAATAAAATAAGATGAATGGATTGTAAATTCTGTTCTTATCAACATGTTTCTAAGAAAACTGAATATTTCGTATAATGACAAAGGGGCATATTTTTACTTGTTATGTGACTATTTTAAAATTTTACTTTCGAAAATTTTGTTATTACCATGTCTCATAACGTATCTTTGTCCCTCTAGAGATACTATTGGCCAGATTTCCCGATCGACCTACGCAGGGTAAGATATAATGAAAACTATTTTGTCTGGATGTAAATCATATAGTTATTGGATTATGTAATTGCCTGAGGAACATAATATTATTCAAAGGCTTATGGTATAGCATGATATGTGATTATTTTGCTCCTCCAGAGGTTCATGGTCGATCCACCTTCGCATGGGCGGAAATACTCTGCCCTTGTATTTATTATATATTAATGTATTAGAAGTACCCTAATACAATGCTTGAAACACAGCATGAGTTTCAGATAGTAACGAAATGATCACTCGACTGGTTTCCATCAGGCTCAGCTCATGTTCTCTGTGTCTTACTGTTCTCATTCATTCGATGTGTTTGTACAATATTAATCATTTGTGATAGCACATTCATCTTTCAACTAAACATCTTACATAAAGCTATATATGTGCATTCATATGGGAAACAGGAATTAATATTTACACGTGCCGCATAACATCAAATTTTATCTCTAAACATTTTAACACTGTCATACATTGGTATAATATTAAATAACGTGTTCGATTTATTGTCACGGGCAAACATATTAAAAAAGGTTCCTTGTTACGTATACATTTATGTAATGTGAGATATGTCACGTTTCAGATGCTTCGATCATCCTACAAGACAAATTCGGTGTACAATTGTAAATTTTTCCAAATTAGCTTCTAAACTAATGCCGACTTATAGATTCTTGTATCTGATTTGTTCCATTACAACATTGGCACAGCTACTATGATTGTATAGATGTAATAAATAAAAAATTACTTCTAAAAATTAATTACCTTCCAGTATGATAACGTAGATATGCGACGAAGATCAGCTTGAATGTCAGTCATGATGTGGGTGTTTTATGCAATTGGCATCGTGACCATAATGAACTGTTTTTGTATAGTTTTTGTTTTTATTATTTTGCAAAATTCTCATGCAATAATAGCTTTATGTAATTGTCGTGTGTCAAACATCATCTTGTTGTACGGACAATGATTGACTGACTACATAAAAACACAAACTAAGCAAAGCTTTTATTGTTATTGTACCAGCGCGAATTGATTGGCGGCGGCCGCGCCCTTCTGTAACAGCTCAGCGAGGGAGGTTTTAAAGGGTTTTTGTTACAAGAACGGCTAAATTGCTTGAATAAGCTTGTTTCATTTTATCTAACATTAGAAATGTAATATAAGCTCGCAAGGGACTGTCGCAGTTTTTTTATAGTTTCTCTGTCACTTAAGGATTACACAATTGAGAAATTGTAATTGTATTAAGAATGTCTGTGAAATTCTCAGAACGCTTAAATAGTGTTGGCATACGTATCAACTGAAAAATTATTAATTTCATTACATATAATAAAATATATCGTTTCATCACTAAACGTATTTGACAGACTGACTTCTGGTGATATAAATATTGTGTTTAGTCTGAATAGATTTATGTATTTAATCTAACATGGCAGTATATATTTTTCTGTGCCGTATGTGCTTGAAATATTCTTATCATGTGCCTTCTCAAAATTGCTTAAATACTGTAGCTATCATCCTGACATTTTGTTTTTGTGCAAGCGCCAAGGAAAAACATAAAAATCGATGGGGCCCGATCTAATAGAATTGGGAATGTCTGCAAATTTGTTGCGTTTTTTCAAAGTTCAGGAAACGCACCTTCAGCCATGTATTCGAATGTGGTGGCTAGAAGAATCTGATCCCTTGATTTCAATTTTATTTAGCGTTTTTCTTTTTTTTGTATTTACTTAATACCTTATTTAACATCCTGTCCATATCTTCCAGTATAGATTCGGAATTGCCTTTTGAAACATGCAATTGTAATAAATATCTGATCATGACGACAAACGGATGTCATAGCTTTCCTCGCCGAACTTGCCATTTTGAATTTCATCGGCGTCGGTGGAGGTTTTTTTGAAGCCATATTCCGCTGTTTGGTCTCGACATCAAAACGGGTATACTGGTTTCGTCCAGGGTTACAATTCGAGATGAAAACAACACTTCATAGGTCTGGGATTTTGCAGTATTTTTAGTAATTATGATATACATGATAGTAATGTTTAGTAAATGTATTTCTCAATGAAATATACTAAACTGCCTCGGTGGTCGTGTTGGTTGCAAGTGCGAATGACGATCGAGAGGCACTTGGTTCAATTCACCGTGTCGGGCACTACATATTTTTCTAGTTTAGATTTTTTAGTAGTGGCTCGGAGTCTAGATGTGTGCCCGGTGCATGGCAATAGGCTCACCACTTGTTCCATAGTGGGACGTAAACGTAACTGGGAGAGTTTTCTACATTTCTCTGTCTACCTCTTCGGGGAAAACAGGCGTGATGTTACGTTTAGATATACTAAACCGACGGCTCTCACTTCGTATTCTCTATGTTTTTGGTATTTAATCTATTTTTCTCAAGTTTTGACCAAAAAATGTTTTCTTTAATGGATAATTTGCTAAAACGCTTCTAACTGCATCTTGCGTTCTATTGAGACGTTAAAAAACTGCGACATTAACCTCACGCGGCGACGAATACGGAAGTATTGGAAAAATAAATTAAAAGTTATTCGTTTGCTTAATTTTTATCTATGTTTGCTTTAAATGAACAAAATTAGAAAAATCTGAAAGGTAACCAAGAAATGACCTAGTATTATTACGAAGAGGCATACGGTTTACCTGTTATGTGATTATATTAAAATGTACTTTATAAAATTATTGTTATTACCATGTCTCATAACGTATCTTTGTCCCTCTAGAGATACTATTCGCCTGACTTCCCGATCGACCTACGCCGGGTAAGATATTATAATGAAAATTATTTTGTCTGGATGTACATCATATAGTTATTGGATTATGTAATTGCCTGAGGAACATAATATTATTCAAAGGCTTATTGTATAGCATGATCTGTGATTATTTTGCTCCTCCAGAGGTTCATTGTGGATTCTATGGGGCTAAAGGGGTGCGCCCTAAAAGTTATTGAATATATTAATGTACTAGAAGTAATCTGATACACTGCTTGAAACACAGCATGAGTTTCAGATAGTAACGAAATGATCACTCGACTGGTTTCCATCAGGCTCAGCTCATGTTCTCTGTGTCTTACTGTTCTCATTCATTCGATGTGTTTGCACAATATTAATCATTTGTGATAGCACATTCATCTTTCAACTACACATCTTATATCAAGTTATTTGTATGCTTAAATCTGGGAGACAAGAATAATTGTACATTCGCTATGTACTGAGGGCATCACTTTTATATTTTTTGCGACCTTCTTTTTTTAATGTCTGTAGAATGTTGTTTTTCTTATAATATCACTTCAGTTTTGTTGCCGTCTATATACAGATTTCATTTGGGATTTTCAATACATTGAATTTTCATTGGTTAATTACATACAATTCAATACAGTTATTGACTCTGATAACTGAACGCTAGAGCTCATGTTAAAAATCTCAAATGAAATGGAACACTGATATAATACACATTATAAATTTTAAATTCATCGTCTGCATGCAATGTTCTGCTGTATTGCGGAAAAAAAATAAAACTGCAGTGAATATGTTTGTATTGACCGATGTGGTCGTTTATTGCCCGTGGCAGTATTGAGCGATACCCGCACACGCAGCATTCAATTACGCAACTTCTGCTCGTGTTATAATTGATGTCTTTGTGAACCGCAAGTGCCCGCGCTCTCGCTACCCCTCCGAGCTGCTAAAAGCACGTGATAACAAAGTCAGCCCGTGGTGCAGCGCGGCGTCGCGTGCGCCACGTGACACGCGTACACGTGACAACGCGGGCAACAAATTGTGGAGCATGGCGAGCAGGATACAACCGCGAGTAATTAGTTTACATGTTAAATGTCCGGTGCGATATCAAAGACGTACAGTATTAAAGCTTGAAACATAATAATCTAGGGTATGACGAGTCGGCCGGGCACGAGCGCGCAGAGCCTTGACCAGCTTCTGGAGCGGCAATGGGAGCAGGGCTCGCAGTTCCTGATGGAGCAAGCGCAGCATTTCGACAGTGAGTATCATAGTATGGATTTTGCATCTGTTTTCTTACGCTAGCGGATGCAAACCAAAGCTTTGCGCTGCCACTACACTAACGAATGCTATATACATACGCTACCTTATCGTAATGCAACCTTACTGTAACTGTCAGTTGGCCTGCTGCTTGATGCATTGGTATCGTAGTTAGATTATTTTTCATCTTCGAATTAATATCAACAGGACCTGGCGTCGAAATCGTGACCGTAGAAGGTGTATTTCTAAAAGACGTAATGTTTATTTTATGTTCATACCAACCTCTTAAGGAAATGTGTCCATATTCAACCAGTAAACGTACTCCCGTGTCGAAAGATACAATAGAACTAACTCATGCGATCATCATATCTTCATTATTCAATCTAGCACCATAACTCACAGTTCGTAGTACCTTAGTTCGTGAAATACGACGTTGAATTTTTAACATTTTCAAATAATCTTGCCTATATGTACCGATTAATTGGCCCATGAAAATATTATAATAGCCCAATGCGTGCATATATCTCGTGTGTTCTTAAAATTAGAGACCAATAATTGGAAAATCGAATGTGTGTATATTTATATTTATATCTATATAAATACATATTAATAGAATATACATTTTAGTTGTTTCATTTTCCACTTCACAATACAATGGATTGGAAGGTTTTAAAAAAACTACTTACATCCAATAGAAAATAAACATCAATTTGGATATGTGAAGTGAGTATGAAAAGTTGGAAAGGAGAATATGTTGAACATATAAAAAAACTCAAATCCAGACTAACTTTACGAGATCAACACGCCGCAGCAAGATTTGAAGCCCAACAAGTTGTTAACAATTCATTATTTATATTGAACGCTACGCAAATTGATGCTTGGTAAATGCCGAATACTGTTGCTATCACCGCCCCATAATGGATGTTCATTGATGACATTTTATTGTGACGGCTGATGATGGAAAATTCAAACTGAACACCGCTCATGTAAGAGATGGTAACCTTAGAGGACGAACGATCGGCTTTAGTGCAGGCCTGGGAGCTTAATCATCAGAACACAAAGGAGTGCTACAAAGCTTCATAGAGAAGCTGGTTGCTTCGTTCAGCGGCGCTCGTCGGCATCACTAGAAATTGTGTGAGACGACGAGTCATCACATCCATTTTTGCTAGTAACACTCACGAATACGCCTAGGTCGCTCTGTGTGGAGCGGATCAAGGCTGTCCTACTTAACAGCTCCATTCGTTGACAGCCGTATTTTGAAAAAGACACGCCAGCGCAACAATGCACATTTTCAGATATATTTCGTGTATCGCCGGTAACACCTGTTTATTGATTCTTTAGCATGATGCAGCTTTGGGTATCCCAGCCTAACAAGAATAGTACCCACTAAGCACTTGTTTGTACCTCAAAGATTCCTACCGGCACGTGTATTACACATTGTCATGGAAAATTTATACGAAACATGGCGACATTGTTGGATTTATTATTACATCTACTTGTGTACACAAATATTAATAAAATTCATGTAATATTAAAGTTTCATTGTTTTATTTGCACTTTTGTCTCATGGTTTATGGAACACTTGAGGTATATAGAATGCGAAGCTTTATTATATGAATTGTGATGTAACTTTTGGGTTGGCTAAAACAATCGGTTTATGGATAGTGCGTTCATGTCATAACAATTGTTAACATGTATGTATATATTATAAATATCGTTGCCTGTTAAAGAGAATAAACGCGAATGTTTATGTATTATTCTCATGATAAAATTTAATATTTGAGAATGACAAAGTGAAAGTGACTCCGTTTACAAGATTAACAAAGGCGATTTTTATCGTCGCGGCCGGACTTTAATGTCTCACGTCACGTGACCAGCAGTGCCTAATTTGTGAATCAAACTGGAGTGCTCACGCGGCGCAATTGGGTAAGTGAGGTGTTGTTCGAGAGTTGTGATCACCAATGACAGTATCATCATCATCGGCCTGCCGAGGTCGCAGGCAGTGGTCGAGGTCGGTATGAAGGTCGACGGCACATCGAGATCAGCCACCCATCGTCAGGTTTAGTCGCCTCTTGAGATATCGCGGCGTCGCAGCGCGGGGCCGGGGGTGAATTGCTTCTCCGGCCCTATACGGTTGGTCATCCATTCGTTAATATTGTGGCAAGTATTTACTGCGGAATTATTCATTCAAAAATTTATCTTGTGTATCAAACTATATTTACTCATTGGTTTCGTTTATACGTGTCCTCATCAACAATTGAAAGTGACTGAAGGATCCGTCGGCAACACCAAAACTTAAACAGGTAAGTAGTAGAACATTTCTGATAGTTTCACTTGAGTCATAATCTTCTTGAACGGGAACGTTTTTTTAGTAGCTTGTGTAGCGGAAGGCTGAGTCGAAGTTGTACATGGATACGTCATAAAACTTCCTTTGTGTGGGACCTCGTGATTATGCTATGAGTTTTAATGAATAATTCCCGGTATTTATTGGTCCTTTCAGTGTAGAAGATTTGCTCCGATGTAAAGGATTGGTTTTACAGCATTCTGTTGAGATGTTTGTCAAAAAATTGGAAAAAAAACTTCATTTCCAAAGTGTGCAGTGTTTCATTGAGGACGATACGGAAGCAACCTACACAAAGGGTCTTGATTATCGATGGTAGAGCGAGAATTTTTCAACAGTTGCGTCGCTTTTGTCATGTCTGCACCAACTGCGAACAGAGAACGTCCGGTTAGAAGAACACGTGGGCAGCCTGCTCCAGCGCCGCGATCATCTTCTAGCCGTCAACGCACGTCTGGCGATCCCGTTGACCACCGGTAAGGTTGTTGAACTGTTACTTTATGTAGGTCAGCTAACAAATATACCCCAAGTGCAGATTGGACAATTGTCTACATTGTGTATGTATTTGTTCGTATATGTATATAAATATATTATATCCATCATATTTCACGAACTTAAAAGGTACTTTAGAGCAGAAATATCGTGGATATATCCGAATATTGGTCTTTTTAATTATATCACCCATCCACATAAAACTCACCCATTGTCGACCTACCAATGTGTCCAATATAAAAATCGTAAACAAATAAAAATCGCATGAATCCAGTTAATTGAATGCGTATTTACGAAAACTGTGTACTGAAACTTCGCAAATTATTATGTGAATTTTCCAGAACGTAAGTTAATTTTATATATCTTCATATATGTTGTGGTAGTTTGGTTGTTGTGTAGTTTACCTGTATAAATGTTCTCCGTTTGTGTTCGCCGTCCAACTGGCAGATCGTAGCTGAAGTATTGTCTTTTATACTGTTCATCATCCGGGAGAAGATTGGATATCTGTATCGTACATCTGTTTTTGTGGCTGTAAAATATTGATGGTGAAATTTGTCGGTGCGGAAATTTCGTTTCGTTGACTACATCTATTCGTGTCATTATTATCGTACCTAAAAATACGGCTACAAAAATTAAGAAGGTTGTTCCTACCTACAATTGAATAAATAGGCCACTTTTTGTAAAATTGAAAGTCACGAATAAATAAGTTACGTACGAGTATTCCAAGTTATTAATAAGTGAGTGTTTTGTTCTTTTGACAATTGTGTAAGTTGCAGGTAAGTAAGTAAGCAGGTAGGTACCGAACCTATGTTTCACTGCGAAGCAAAAAAAAATAAACACAAAAAAACTTTTTTGAGTGATTGCGGCCCAAAAACCCCTTTCACTACAAGGCGCAATAGACTATCAGAAGTGTGGGAGAACAAGATAAAAGCAAGGACGAGAGGGAAACGAACACATTCCGAACACAACGCAGTGTAATTAATATTTTTGAAGCGCGGACGGATGTCACTTGTCACGTGCAACGGACGCTAGGAGGCGGATTGTTGTAAGAGTTCAAGCTTAATTTCAAATTGTATCATGTTATAAATATCACATGCCTCATATGTTGTATCTTAAGAATATGTTGGTGCGGACAATTCTTGAAAGCATTTAATAAATTTACTTATATTCGGTAATTTGGCATAATTAAAAGTGGTAATATATATGTGTGTGTGTGTGTAATAAGTAATAAAGATCACACGAGAAGTAGCGCGAAAAGTTCTAAATAAGATACGGGTGTTTTTTTTATTGAGCAGGTATTAAAAATCGCTAGTCATCTCGCACTGCTTAATGACAGCGCTTGCATTGGTCCAAGCAAAGAAATTAACAATTAGAATTTGAGGTGTCCCAGGCTAATTTGTTTCCTTACATCTTGTTAAATCATTGTTCCACATGGCAACATAATATATTTCATGGAAATTAAGTAATATAAAAATGTCCATCTAAATATAATGGGCAAGAAGTTTACGTCTATCGCGCATGCATGGGCTCCACGACACATTTTTTTTGGAAAAATCGATTCGATAAGCTGAGTGTGTACTCTTGAAAATAAGAATCGATCAAAGCTTAGTTTATGCAACAGTTACAGCAACAACTACATAAATAACGTTAATTCAAATTTTACGTACAATTGAGGTTGGTTTTAAATATTTAGGGGCTACTGGACTCGCCCATATTAAAAGCCACTAAAGTATTTGCATTGTGTATTTTCTAGTGAGCGCGGGTCCGCCGGAGCCAAGCCGCACTACGCGCGATGCCGGGCCCCAGGTGCGCACGCCGCAAGCGCCCATTCGCACCGAGACCATCAACCCCGAGCGCTCCCATCAGGTACTAGATTAACATGACGTCATAGTGTTATATATCATATCAAAGTGTCCGAAACCAATGCTTGTTTTTTTTTACGCTAGATATCCATAACCACTCGACTTTAAGGCCTTCTAACGTACTCCTCATTATCATAGTGAATTGTATTAGTCAGAATGTGTTATATTTGTTATTGTACCTACATAGTAACAAGTGGACTGTATGTCATTTTTTATTTGTTTTATATGAAAAGCTTGCATAATGTTCAACTCCATATGCGTGAAAGGAAAGAAAGCATATTTGTAGCTAGATACTTAAGCGTTAATTGACATATTGCATTGTTTTCAGCTCCTCATGCGTGACGTCCAAAAGCCCAGCTGAAAGCGACCGGGTGGCGGCGACCCGCGGCCCGGCCCTTCGAGCGGACCGGATCACCTGCGCACCGCCCAGACAAACATCCGGCTCGAACAACGGCCCCGTTGCGACTTCTCGATCGACGCCATCCTTAACCATGACACCCGCCCGCGCAACCGTACGCTCCCGCGCCCGCCACCACCGCAACCCCAACCGCGTGTCCAACCGCAAGCCCAACCGCGTGTCCAACTGCAAGCCCAACCGCGTGTCCAACTGCAAGCCCAACCGCGTGTCCAACCGCAAGCCGAACCGCGTGTCCAACTGCAAGCCCAACCGCGTGTCCAACCGCAAGCCCAACCGCGTCACCAACAGCAAGCCCAACCGCGTGTCCAACAGCTAGTCCAACCGTGTGTCCAACAGCTAGCCCAACCGCTAGCCCAACCGCTAGCCCAACCGCTAGCCCTACAGCTAGCCCAACCGCTATCCCAACCGCTAGCCCTACAGCTAGCCCAACCGCAAGCTCAACCACGTTTTCAACCGCGTGTTCAACCGCGTGTCCAACCGCGTGTCCAATCGTATGAACAACCGCGTATCCAATCGTATGAACAACCGCGTATCCAACCGTATGACCAACCGCTTATCCAACCGTATAACCAGCCGCGTGTCCAGCAGCACGCCCAGCTGCGCGCACCACCTCATGCCCAACCGCGCGTCTATCAGCGTACTCACACCGTCACGCACTCAATAATGAGCCCACAAACGCCAGCCTATGATTTCTTTAAGCTGCCGGGTCCGCCAGGTATTATACCAGGTCAATCAGGCCCTCCAGGGCAACCCCGTCCGTCGGGTTCGCAACTGCCATCGCCACGCTCACAGCCGCCACCGCCACCACCGCCACCACCGCCACCATCACCATACTATTAAACCTAATTTACATATGTGTATATATATATATATATATATATATATTTAATAGATACTAAATAGTTATACCGAATACCCTGGTTTCACAACCCTCTTTATGTGCACTGCCGTCCAAAACGCTCGCTTTTGTATCTCAATTTCATCGTTACGTCCCATTTGATTCCATTACGATTTTAATATCAAATTACATCTCACTATTTTAAAATTATCTGTATATTAACATCGCCGTAACACATTGGGATGTCATGAAGGCCTATTGTGTCTTCTACAGTTTTGTATGTGACCGACACACATATAAACAAGTACAGTTCACGAAACTAATTTTAACTATGTATTTAGTAAATAGCCGCTTGTAAATAGCTGGAAAAGGTTCGTGTATAATTTTCTACTGATATGATAGTCATCACAAGACCAACAGTCATGTGAAGTAATGAAATGAGGATTTTGTAAATATAGCTCATAACAACATTGGTCATATATTTGCCTCGTAAGCTTGCATGTTTGTAAATCATCGACTCATTTCATTTGATGAAGTTTCAAAATAATATTGTATATAATATTTTCCTACAAATACATTAGGTGCAATAATGTCTTGAAAATAACTTCCTTTTCCAATCGTTTGCATAAACCATTGCGAAAATAAAATGCTATGTAAATAACAGCTTAACCAATGCAGTATTACCAAAATTACTGCCGACCTCTGAATGTAACATTAAAATCGTTTCCATTATTTTATAAAAAATTTATATATAGTAATAAAGTTTTTTTATATGTAGTAAAAAAAAAATATGACATTTATCCGCTGTAAACACGGCAAGTGCTTTGTAGATATGCGAACGCGTTTCATTGGATGGCAGGTTATTAATTAAAGTATTTATGTAGCTATCACCCTTATAAATAATTGTCCCGTTGCTTTTTATTTAACAAATCTTCAT
>DWDU01002090.1:0-13320 GCA_018245575.1 Jemadia suekentonmiller
GTGACAAGCGGGGCGTCGGCGGAGGCGCCGTGCGCGCTCCACTGCCCGCCCAACGACCTCTGCCACAACGCCACGTGCTGCGGGCCCAACCAACAGGTACGCATACACGGAAATATATTACATTGTCGAGGACGCAATGAAATGATGTTAGTGCTAAGTGTAGATGTTTTAGTTTCGTTTATATACTTCCACAACCGCTCCAGTCAGGTGTAACACATGTACGTATATATTGGGGCTACGAAACTTCCTGTTAATCAGTACCCGTTGCTAAAGCCCATTGCTTTCGATCAATAATACTACATGCCAATAAATTAATGTGGGAACATAGCGATGTGTTTCCAACTGTGGATTATATTACTTATTATTGAAGTAAATCTTATTATTAATTACTAATGTAAATATTATTTACCTTTCTATAGAGTTATATTAACTTTAGAACCAAAAATCGTTGGGAATGTCACAACGTAGAGACGTGCTTTTTTTTAAGTATAGTAACGATCAATCGTACAGCAGATCGATGTGACCGCTGTCACCCGAGTATTTCTGCAACCAGCTTCGAACATGATTGTGGAAATTGTTGTGTCTTCAATAGCCTCTATGTCAATTAGTTCTTTTCGTATTCTTCCTATTCGTATGCTCTGGGCAGAGCAGTAGCAGTCAGGCATGTTTCTATCTGCTTCGAACCGATGCTTGGCGAACTTCTCATTAATAGACGCGTTAGTTAGGCCTTTAATTTGGCCGGTCCAACGAAGCGGACGCCACGCTCCTGGAACTTCGTGTTAATTGTTAATAAACCTTTAAGTAAATTCGTACCACAGACTTTTTGGTGCATATTTTTGCTGCATAGTCTAGTTATAACAAGTTTTGACCATTGTAGTTAATACTATTTGCACTTAGTATCCGTCCTACTCGAAGTTGGCTAGAGGGAAGCAGCCAGTTCCGAGGATTGATATGGATTTCTCTAATATACATATAGGGGTATCAAAGCGCTTCAAATCGATACCTTGTCTAATTCCTTATAATTCCCAGTAGAAGCTAGCGTAGTGGTGGCACTGCACGCAGTATATACGTTTTACCATCAGTGTTATTAATTAGTCCTTTCAATCAGATATACATAAGAACGCAGCCTAGAAAATTATTAGGTAGCTTATAAATATTCTAGGAATGCAATGAACCTTCGACAAATACAGACGAATAATTAATTATCCCATTTTTGAAGTGTAACAAAACAATAAATAATTTTGTTTTTTTTTGTAATAACAATTAAACATATTTCTTGAACAACTTCATAATTAGTTTTTGGACTCTTAAGTACGCGGGCACATTTTGCTTTTGGACAACTTTTTACTTGTTTTGTTAGGTTTCGTAAAATACGGTAAGTATGTATAAATTTTGTATTACCGACTTCGCCGAACTAGAATGACCAAGTTTGGATAACTGTAGCACGTTAGAAAGTGGGCTAAGTAGTGAAATAAATTCTTGGTCGAGAAGTCAAAAATTTCTCGGTCTCAATAATATAAGAACATATATTGAAATCGTGTGAGGCTCAGATCTTGGGTTTAATCGCCACAAAAGAGACCGCTGGGTTACAGTATAGAAAGTGGAGGTAAGTCCAGTTCTCCAGAAAGAAAAAGTTATCGTTAAACGAATTTTTAAATTTTATCGATCATTTACCCTGATCGATGTAAAACCCATAATTGAAAATAAATATTCCATAATTTTTTACCCAATTGTAAATACTATTGGAAAAAAGTCGTACACACGCTTGTATTGCAATATACGTCAAGTTTATTTTTATACATAATATTCTTTGCATGGATTTTATCATTTCAAACTATGGCTGACTTTTTCGAATACAGCACATTTTCCATCTCAGAAACAGGTTGTTTTTCGTTTGCAGTGTTTCAGTTTAGACACGATAAGAGTTCGGTAATAGTTTCCAATCCAGGAGACGTCATCGTTTCTTGAAGACTTAAGATCAAGGCGTGAAGTGATATTTTGAAGACTTTACTGTTGATATTCGAAAGTACAATTTTGTAAATGTTTTGTTCGCATTAATGTTTCCTCTGAAACTTTTTTTAATGTTAACTATTGATTAAATTATGTAAGACAGGATTATATTATTGTTATTATAATTCTTGAAGTCTAATATACATTAAAAATCGCAAATAATTTTTTAAAGGGTTTTTAATTTTCATTTTTCTCGTGGTGCGAGAATACTAGGGAGAACGTACATTAACTTTCCACATTTTTTCAAATACTTTTGACTTGATTATTGCGACAGCGAACATTTTTCAACTCTTCCGAGTTCATTGAAGCGTTTATGTCATTATAACATACATAAATGTATAATAGGTATGTGATATGACATACACAGTATTCGATTACAAATTAAGAGAATTACACACAATCCCGTTTTGTGCTAAGCATCTTGGTCATTTCTGTCATATTTTTTTAAATAATTGGAATAGAATATACAATGATATTCTGTGGGCTATACATTTTGCTAGCCTAGGCATCTATGATGTGAGTATGCAGTATACTCATACTGAGTTATATCTGCTCCTATATATGTACTACAAACGGATTGGTACAGTGCACATCAGCATTATCAGTAAAATTTGATACCATGAAAGCTGACACTACTTCGATGTAAGTTGCACCTCGTAATCTAATGTTTTTTATTGTACAATTATTATATAACAATGTATATCCATCCATCCAATGTAATCCATGTTATAAGTTAAACACTTTAATGACTCGGTTTTTGAATCAACATCAGTGACTTGTTAAAATCGTTTCTCAGATCATTTTAAATTTTAATATGACATTACTTCACAATATCGCTGTACGTTCTTCTGTAAACATTAATACAACACGAAAACTCCGAAATCAGAAGTCCCATGACGTTTGGAAAGGTAATAAAAATGCTGTGGTATATGTTATGTTGTTTCATGGCAGTGTCGCGGTCAATGTAATGCTTCATTCGACACGATGGTAATCGAAATTCGCAATCATTTCGTTCATTAGGTTTCATATTTGGTTGTGTTAATTTGATAAATTAGTTTGTTGGTATTTTCACAATTGTATTAAATTAGGTGACAATTGTATTAAGTCAGGTGACATTCGTTATTACGACGGACATAGTATTCATCGGTATCTTTGTGACACACAGTCATCGATGTCGAAAGTTGAGTGTGTGTTTTATTTCATTTTACCCATCTGCGATACATTATCTGTATACATGTATTAGGTACTATAAATAATTCAGCTTTTAGTGTACAAGTACAGTAGTTACTTTTTTGAACTTCCATCTTTGCGTGTACGTGTTCCATTTCATTTTAGTATCAGACCAGCTTTAGTTTGATTTAAAATAAAGCATGTATGATCTTTAAATCGGTACTGGTCCCCTATTATTTGACGACGCACCTACGCCACCGGTCGCCTATTGCCCGTAATACATTAATTAATGGCGACTTGTATATATAGAATGTTATGTAATGTTTTAACTCAACAGAAATATATTTTGGTATCCAAGGGGCAATTTAAAATTTATGATCGGGAAAAATCGTGGTCCAATGTTTAATCTTTATCCAACGAACGAATCTCGTTAATATTAATCGTGGGTATGTATAATATAATGCTGAAACATTCTAGTACCGATTTAAAATCTAAATTCAATTTTGTTATTATGTAGAGAGATGACGTTGTCAAACTGCTTAGGCGCTATTGATGTGATGTTAAAGGGTTAAGGTAACTGGCATATTATGAAAAATTATGGGATTATTTTCAGAAGCAAAGCACGCCGTCTCCGTCAATGACACCGTACCTGTGCCGGCAGCGCAATATGGGCTCCCGGACGGAATCCGTTAATTCCAACATCGGCAACCAGGGCAACAACACCGCCAGGAACCTGGACGCCTTGGAATGCGGGTCAGTCACAACAAAATATCCCTCATTAAGCTTTCCTCTAGTAAAAATGATAGAAGATTGCACTAAACTTTATTCGAGATTGACTCATTTGTGCCGAATGCTATTCAAGGAATTTTCAAAAGCTCTCTTCAGCACCACAGACGTTGTTCAGTAATCGTTCGGCGATCTAATAGTTGTAAAGATTGGATATACATATTTTTGAATGACCCATTGCACCTGTCTCATATATTCCCTACTGCTGGCCGTAGTTCTCTTTTCATCGGTCCTGCGCTTTCTGCTTCCATCGCGGTCCATTGCCATTCGAAAGCCTATCAATTTATACATTTTATCTATTGAAAGTGAAAGAGAAAAGTTTTAGAAAGAGTTCTATGTTTTGCGTGGAATTAGTAAATTGGTTTATTTTTGCAAAGTACCAGGAAAATTATAATTTATTATTCTTATTACTTCCTTTTGGAACTATTAGCAGTGTTTAAGGATTTTAGTAAAGGGATAGTTGGCATTCGATTCTGTTTCCCTGAAACACAAAGTGTTTCAGAAGCAGTTAATCGTGGCTTTATTGTCACCAGTATAACGTCTGATACAATGAAATACCAAGATTATTTACCTTGGGTCGGAACGTATTAGAAATGCGCCGAGTGTCGTGGGCAGTGCGACCTTGTTTGAAAGAATCTCAATTGTGACATCGTCTCCGAAGAAATTGGTGTGTCAATTTTATGAGCGTACCACGCCATACCAGGTGGACACCGGGGCAAACGAACTGTCGATGGTACTATAAAAAAAATAATGCCGTACCTTTGCCTGGCGCTAGTGGTAATGTTTGCCTGCACTGTGTCCGCAGGTCGCTGCTGCCGCCGCCGCTGGAGGCGCGGCTCGGCGTGTGACGGCCGCGCGCCTCGCGGCTGTTGTGTTAAGCAAACAGTAGGTTATTCCAATGTCGCTCCATTTTTCCATCTGCCGCTTGGCTATTCAACTCTCAATCGCCTTCGTGGCCATAGATATACGGCCATATAAAAACTGGTAGTTTTTCCAAGTCTCACCGAAGTGAATTTCAACGTTTACCGATTTATTTCACTTGTGTGCTCTGGTAAAAATTAAGAACCAATAAGTCCAGAATAGTCTCCATTTGCAAAATAGTGTATTCAGGACGTTTACAAATATATCTCTGTTGAAATAAGCTGGTGGTAGTTATCAGATATATATTTCTTATTTAAAAAATCAAAACTCAGGTGGCACATTTATAGTCGGACGTATTAAATGTATCTTTCCGGTTTCCCTCGACTATTTATGCCATATATATTTAAGTTCAATATATTTATATTTTAAACACGATTTACAATATGTATTTGTACGAGAAATATGATTGTACTCATTAAATAGCATTATAGAAATAACATACACAATTATCACGTCGACCCAAGTAATTGTACTTGTGTAGGATTAGTAAGTATGCGTACTCACTCTAACAGGTAATATGAACGACAGTTGTACTACAGCTTACTAATGTCTACTGTTTACTTTACACTATTCACGGAATATTCACGGAGTGCGTTAATTATCTAATAATAGGTATATTTGAATGAAAGCGAGATAATTTTTAATTTGAAATTAAGGAATGTCATTAAAATGCATTTCTTTCTTTAGCATATTGTTGTAGCTTTATTAATATATTTTACAATTTTTAACGAACGAAGCTGTTCCGCAGTGGAAACAGTTTCTTAGAAGATAGCAATCAAAGCGCTGAGATCTTCGAAAATAGTATTTGTTCATTTTGATTACACCTGAGTAATTATTTCAAGCTTTTCATTTACGTTGTTAAACACATGTTTAGTGCAAGAATATATAAAAAAAGTTATTTATGTCCTAGCCATATAAATAATCGTTAAATGTTTAGTTAAAAAGTTAATGTAACACCATGTCCCTTGCCTGAAATGTTGGCGATATTCAAATACATACAGTCGAGAGTGTTGCTATTTAATTAATGATAAGTGTAGGTGTGTAAGGAATTTAATTATAATGTAAAATATTCAAATCAGGTAATAGAGGACTCTGTTGAGAATCCCATGTGTTCTTAGTGTTAAGTGTTTCACATCTAATACATAGGTGTAAGATGGTAATACCAAAACATATTGTTGGCAGTGTTGCTATTTAATAATATTAACATTTTTAGTAATGGCAAAGGCTCATGTCGAATATATAGATCGGTATTACTGTGTATTTCAGGGTTGATAGTTGGTTTTTTCTAATCTGACGCTGTAACTTGACAGATTAGACTTTTTTTATTATGTTATCCTAATCGTCGTATTATTTTTCATTATTAACTCAAATTTAGTATTTAGAGTTCAGGTATTTTAGAACAAGAGTAAAGTTCGTGATTCTGTTCTCACTTAGGAAATTGCAGCCAGCGTTTTTAATTTATTTTATTTTTTTATATTTATTATTTTTAGCTTTCACGACTCTTCGCTTTTTTTGACAGTAATTGCATTAAATAATACAGTTGCATAATATTAGATTACATGTAGTTACATATGAGAGGATAAACTGCCCGTAAGTGTTAAATGATATTTAAGGGCGTTAATTAACAAACGTTTTAAACGCACAATTAGGCATTGCATTTAAAACGTATAGGGGCACTGTGTTCTGACTGCAGCACTACTTTTTTCTGAGAACAATGGATAATAAAATAATGAAACATTCGTATATAATAAGGTCTTTATCAAGACAATCGACTTGTGAGTGTATAAGAGGCAATCGACAGTAAAACGTATAGAATTGAATTATTATATATAATATTTCTTATAATGGCACTTGAAATGATAATCTTTTAACCTATAATACATTTATAGTTGTACTATCGGTGTAATGGATACAATCTTTTGTACTACGTCCTAAACGAATACACGAAAACAATTCTCCATTTCTAATATCGCACATCTTATATATTACGTTATTATTTCTTAGTCTTCGTCCGCAGTTTTTGAAATAGACCAAATATATTATTAAACAGTATGTCGGATTATTGTAGAACTATTCTTTGTAAATAATGTTTAATTTCGTTACAGTGATGGTTCTGGCAATAAGACTGATCGGAGAGTGAAATTTACGTAACGTAGCACTTAGTTTAAGACTAGCGCTAAGTACTATGAAGTACAATCGTAAAAAGCCTCGTTATTTCCGAAACATAAACAGCTTAGTAGTTACATACTTTTTTGAGCAAAATTTAAATACGTTTTATATGAGCAGCACAATCACACTGGCCCGCACATTGAACACGATATTTACTGTATTTACTGATTTACAATACACTCTACTGCGTGCACACAAATAACCACTGATACACTAAAATATTATTTATTATGAGAGTATAAAAACGATGTACACAACGATTCCTGGTTTTCTTGTTCTAAAAAGAAAGCTGTAGTATCAAACTCGCAAGATCGCAGAACTCACAGAAAACAGCTGACCCACCATATTTGTAGTTGTAGAAACTCATGAAATAAATACATTTATCAAAATTGCAGAAGATAGTGGTTTGATGAGAAAATTAGTCGTGATCTACGGGATGTCGTCTAATATATTTAACGTTTGATTTACTAATTCGTCTTAGTCCGAGCTTCAAAGCTTCAAATTAGCAAGGCGGATGGTTGTTTAATATATTTGTACATAAAATGTTTCTATACATTGATGTTGAGTTTTAACTAATTAATTAAAATCTAAAACTGAAATGTCGGAAGGTAGTAATTTAAATTCTATATGTTTTGGAAATATTAAAATCCTGTACTTTTCTTTAGCAAGAAATAACAGTAAATTTGCCTTTAAATATAATAAAAACACTCGAGATATAGAGTGGTGTAATTTTTACTTTCTATCCATTCTTTACGATTTTTGAAATAATACATACATGTACATTATACATCTCTAAAACTAAGCCCATTATTGCGTTCATATACCTACTGGTGTATATGTTCGGAACAAATAGTGACCACTGGCTGTAATGAAAAGAACTGTTCAAATATAGCTACAGATGTAACGACATGTCTATTGCGTGCTGCTAGTGTGCTGCTTTGAATCCGACGCGTTACCATTTTGCACGGCCATTGATGAGCGCCTGGAAATTTCTTATTTGTCACCTAAGTTTACTGAAGAGTGTAAAGGAGTTTAATAATTAGCAGTTGTCATTTATTGTTTACTTATCATTAAATAATGGTTTAAATTCGTTCCTTTCTGCTACTACTGCTGATTGTGTTCAAATTTTTTTTCACAGTGACTTCCAATTGGTATCATGTATGTTTTTTCTAAAAAATGGAAAATGTTAATTTTTTTTTAGTAAAATAGACCACAGTTAGAGTATGCTTATTAAAAAGTGTTGAAGATATGGGTTTTGAATTTAATTATCATAATGTTTAAACTAAACTAGAGGTGCGTTCCACTAAGCGGTCACAACGACCACGCTCACGACCACGGATTGTACCGTTCCACTAAGACTAAGACCCGAGCGCTGAAATCGTAAACTCAAATTGAATGGATTATGGAGTGTTTAGAGGGTGGAAGTATAATAACTTGTCATTTGACATTGATATATTTACATCCTTATTGCTTTGACGTTTTAAAATCCCCCCAACTCTTGCAACGCTCACTCCGACCCACGTTTTGAAATGGTCGTCGCGAGCTCCACATGAACGTAAGTTATGACGTCATTAGTGACGTTTCCGCGACCACAATGATCGTGGTCGCCATGTGAAACGGCCAAAAAAGTGTTTTGGGCGTTGTGAACCCTTAGGCCCTTCGTACACAAGGCTACACTTATCTCCAATACAAATGTTGTAGGTATACGACTTAATATCCGGGGAAAAATCAACCTTTATGTGAAATAGTAACAAAATCGAACATGAAATCTGATAAATAGAAAGATTTATTATTAAGCAATCGTCATGAAACTTCTGAATAATATCAAATAAGCCACGTGATGGTTGTATGAATTTTGATATGGAGTAAAATAGAATTTTGTTTTATTATAAAGTTATCTTGCGTTATATTTTGACTAATAACGTATAAAATATGTAGGTACCTATTTACGTTTCTTTTCCGCTGCTTGTAAGATCCAGGATGCCGGGTGTGAAATGTTTCTTATACTTAAATGTTGTAATCCTAATTTTTAGTTTTAGAAAAATTTGGGGGATTGCTATAATTTAGAATATATATAGTAGAAACGTGCGGGTAACATGTTGCAATAATCTAATAGGTAAGTAGAGATATCACATTAGCAAGAGTAAATTAATAACCATGAAACTTTTTCTTTAAACTTTTCATATTTGACATAATAACCGATGCAGCTGAGGCTTGTACGTAATATTAGAAACAAGTAACAGTAAAACAGTAACAGTAAAACAGTAACAGTGAACAGTAAAAACAGTGTACACCAGAGTTAGACTGAAAACGCATAAAGTTTAAAAGTTACGTCCTACTGAGAATAATAGTAGTTAAGAGAAGTGTTGAATTATGACAGGAACTATAGTTTCTGCGATGATATCTAGCATTATACAAGCGAGCTTCGGTGCATTTTATTATTTATGTCTATATGTTGACGTCAATCTACGATAGACTTATTAGTACGTTTAAATCTAAGTTAATATTCAATAATACATGTTTCGAATAAGTGGAACAAACTTCATCGAAGTATTTTGTGTTACATGAGAAGGTTATATATATGGATATGATTTCATCCGATGTTGGTAACCCTAAAACGATAAACTATAACAATAAAATACAAATTATGTAATACTTTTATGTACATAGAAATCACCACTAATGTCCCATTCGTGCCACAAGGGAAATATTCTTTTTTCATAACATGCAATTATTTTGTCTACACCTACATAAGTTACAAAAATTTCAAATTGGGGCTACATTAAATTGTTAGCTTGAAAAGATAATTGTAAGATAGATGTTCAAGATGCCTTTCAACAGTCATGTTACTGCTAAAATTAATTTTTGTTCTATGTTGTTTTTATCCAATATTGTATTTAGAGTAGGTACTTGGGAAGTGTCTGCGTAGAAAAATGTGCAGTGTTCTGCTTTATAAGTAGGTATATCAATTCGCACCTAATTTATTTTATCCACACAGTATTGTTTATGAAACAACAAAAATGCAACGTTTTGATAATTTATATATTATTTGATTTTATTTGCCGATGTTTTATCAAAGCATTGGGTTTTAATACTTTGCAATACGATAGAAAAATTAAACGTAAGTGTAAATCACAGGATCCTTTCTATTTAAAACACCTATTATTAAGTATTGTTATAATATGTTAAGCATAACAAGCGAGTGACGATCATGATGTGAATGTTACAAAAATTGTGAAAAACATACCTTCACAGTTATTAAAAATACACATTAAACAATTGTTTTATTTATTTAATAATTCTTGTACATGCCAGCATACAAGATTTTATATATACATATTCATCTATGGGAGGATTGGATCATATTCTACCACGATATTGCAGTACAAATTGATGATGCGCTGATGACCAACTCAACCGCGCGAAGGTTTCCCCTTCAGGGTTCAATGATAGTAATTGGTACGGGCCGACACCGACTGCTTCATGTGCCCTCCGAAACAGGCGCGCAATGCTAACCTGCCACTAGCGGTATCTATGCCAGGGTCGACCACGGCCGACGTTTAACTTTACAGATTACACGCCATCTGCAATCGCGTCAGGACTACGAGCGGTACAATATTACATGTTACACTAACCATCTAATATTTGAGGACGTATCTAACGTAACCTCAAAAGCAATGAATATCTGGATCACATTTTCAGAAACTGAAATGAGATATATTATGACTGCTTGGTTGGTTGTGTTGGTTGCGAGCGCGACTGCCGATCGGGAGGTCCTGGGTTCAAATCCCAGTTCGGGCACTATCAGATTTCTCTAATTTAGATTTCCGTGAAGTTACGTTTTATATTACTCATCGTGCTTAAACTCAAAAGTTAAAATACTCTTAAAAACGATAATAGATAAGCATACTCGTACGTAAGTAAATAGTTTTTAAGAATCTACCTTTACCAATATTAATCCATATAAAAGTAAAGGACCCAGCGTCAAGCACGATATAATAATGACTATTTAATTAACTTTGCTTGTCTTAATCTTGGATATACAAACATTGATGCACCTAATTTTTATACCGTAATATTTGGTGCTCCGAAGTCCTAACATTCTCTGCCTCTGCCATCGTTTTAGTTTTAAGTGCTTCTATTATAATAAGCTCCAGCAGGTAGGTAGGTACAAATTTTAGGATTAATGTACATATATGTGATGTTAATTGACGTCTGCCAGTCATGAATGTGTGGAATGTGTTGTGTACCTACGTCGATGACCTCACTTAGGCCGTACCATCAGTTATTAGGTAAATAAAAATAGATCCATACAAAATTACCTATGTGGTACGAAGAGGATATGAAAAATACGTACCATCATGCAGATCCCTGAAAATATAGGCGAAAAATAAGAGAATGTAGTTCCAATTATTTAATATACAAGCACGCTACCGTTATCCATAAATAAAACTCGTTTTCGATAAGCAATTAATTATATTTTTACAAGAATGCAATATAAGCAAACAATGTGCAATCGCTTAAATAATATCTATGTTATTATCTATTATACACAGAACAAGGAACGTAAACGGTTTTTAAAAACTGGATTTATTTATAAACGTAACATCACGCCTGTATCCCCGAAGAGGTAGGCAGAGTAATGTATAATACTCCCACGTTTCACTAGTTACGTTTACGTCCCACAATGGGATAGTTGGAGAGCCTAATTGCCATATGTTTACGTCCCACAATGGAAGAGGTGGTAAGCCTATTGCCATACACCGGGTACATTTTCAGACTCCATTACTAGAAAATCTAAATTAGAAAAATTTAGTAGTTGCCGACCCGGGAATTGAATTATTTATTCTATTTTACTACTTTTGTATAAATGATCGCCATTATTCATAGTGCTTATTTGGATATTATTACTGAATATCGTGAAAAGTTACTTTTAATGCCTGAATGTCTCGTGAAAGTGAATGAAAAAATCTAAGATTAAGCTAAGCTATTTTGGGTGAAAAATTGTCAAGAACCGAATTTAATTTAGCGGCAAAGTATTGCTTAATATTATTTTTTAGTACTTTAATATAATTTTTGAACATCTACTGTATGTATAGAATACTTCAACGGTAAAGAAACGCGGACGGAGCCCTTACGGGAATCAACCTTAACTCTCCACTTACTGTGTTCACCACCCAATATTCCCTACCATTTATAAATTTCCTCTTTGATTTGTCATTTATTTTGTATACCGAGTTGGTGCCAAAAAGAGAGTCGTATGGCGGAGGGTGACCATCGTTATCTTTAGGCCTGCTGCGTTTCACTTTGTTTGATGTCTTTCCCGCACCTGCCTTAATCTTGAGACGAATAGAACGTTTCATACACATCTATTAAAAAAATTGACCACGTTTTATATGGAAAATGTCACTAGTCACTAGTCCACGTGATCATTATGAATCGAAACCGTACTTAATTGTGTCTGTTGGCTTAAATGTATATAAATTTTTGTAACAATGTAAAATATTCATGAATTTGTAGCTCATACATACCTCTTCAAAACTATTAAGATCAAATATTTGTGCAAAGTACTCATTTTTGCTAGAAGAATATGACAACATTGGTTATCGATCTGTGTTACAATAGACCCGTACAATAGACTAACTCGTACAGTGAATAATGCTCCGTCCATCAGTAGTAGGTAGATACTTATCTAATCCGCGCAATCGCATTGTTTGTAATAGCACCCACAAATATGAAAGTATGAAAATATGAAAATATGAAATTGAAAGTGGTAAAAGAACTAAAACTCACCTCTCCAACAAACACAGCAACCGCCGAGGCTAAGCCAATCATCATGATCATGTAGGTCATCATGAGGTCGCTGTTCCTTAGCTGTCGTTCCTTAGACTGTAGGTCTAACGGACATATTTTACTAGTAGGCAAGTCTTTGTGTTCCAGGAATTTTATAATACCGCCTTGTGTAAGATAAATGAGACTAGAAAATAAGCAACACTATTTAGGTAAATATTTGTCATATAAATATTTCTCGCTATTTAAACATTTCTTAGGGGTCATTTTTGAAAATATTATTTCTATTCATATTTCTAAGTAGGTATTAGAATAATAGTTATACAAAATGCTATTTTACGTTATTATGTAACTCGAAATTAATTACGTAATAACTATTAGGGTTTACTTGTTTATGCAAAAAAATGTTCTAATTTAGATTTTCTAGTAGTGGCTCGGAGTCTGGATATGTGCCCGATGCATGGCAATAGGCTC
>DWDU01002091.1:0-13319 GCA_018245575.1 Jemadia suekentonmiller
ATGACCAAACGCCACGTAACGCGGCGCGTTACAGTACTTTCGCGCCGCGTTACTTGCGCGGTTGGTCATAGCGAATAAGGTCCCACGATGGTTCACAAACGTACACCGAAAGTTTTATTTGAAGCTTAGACTACAAACATGATGGTAAGCACGTCAGCACTATAAACATGACGGTCGATATGTAAAAATAAATAATTTTAACGTGGAGATTTTAACGTAGGCGACTCTGAGGGTGTGCCAAAAAGTTGAATCCTTTGCACGTCCATCCAGCCACTACCGCCTGACTTTTAAAGGTCTTTTTAATAATTTTGAAATTACCAATTACAAAACGAGCAGTGTTCAGGTAGATTGGGCAATAAGTGCTTGCGTGTGTGCTCTACGAACTGTGACGATCCCAAGGGACAATACGTTGTGTGATAGGCACGAGTAGTTAAGAATTCGATTTTAAAATTACCCTCACATTAGTACATTACCGTTCCATTGTTGATTTCATATCATTTGTTATATTTACTAACGAGTTGATGCTAACGACTTGCATCTTAAGTGACATATTACTCTAATAGTTGCAGTCATTGTTGATGACGTGATTAAATTAATTGGCATCACGACTAATTTCAAATAATTAAATTCAGTAAAGTCAGTTTGTTACACTAACATATCATATATTGATAATAAATTTCTATTTAACTGGTATAATAATAAAATTTTTGGTTTATAACAAACTCATTCTCCTGACGTTAAAAAATGAATAGGCAATTAACGTTAAAAAATATCGTCAGATTTTCTACAAGTGTTTTGTTTATAATACTCATTCGACGGGATTTTATTTTAAAATACACGAGCGGAAGTTTTCTCTTAATATTGTGATTATAACCCTGTATTCATAGCAGGGCTATGAATGTGAGATAGAGACACAATTAGCTATAAAATAGATATATGTGTAAATAGCAATTAAGAGTAACACTCTATTGAGTGTTAACAAACAAAGAAAATAATAAAACTATAACTATGAATCAAGTATAAAATTATTTGTATAAGTGAGGGTGTAGCGCGTTAGATACTGAGTGCGCCGAATTCCCCAGTAACAAGCATTATTATAGCATTAAATATGAAGTAAGCTAACATCATCATCATTATCATCAGCTAGTATGGGCCAATTGGTAGATCTAGGCCTCTTCAAAAGCACACCACTGAGTTAGAGGTTCAACTCTTCGTGTCCAACACTGCTAGCCATTAATGGCCTTGTTACTTTCGAATTCACACCAGCGAAAGCGTGTTGTGACGAGTGAAGAGGAGAGAAAAGCGGTTTGAGTTATTTTCTAGACATTGAATATAGTATTGTAGACCAGAATATGTAAATGACAGTGGTAATATGTATAAATGGTTTCTACGACAACGTACGTACCAAGCACGCGCAGTGGATACCGGCGCGCTGGGCGCACGCGGCAAAGGTCGCGTTGCCCGACGCTCCTCGTGAATAACAATGTACACAACACTATATTCGATAGCAGACCTTATTGCCAGCACACAAAAGATCAAAATCAACGGCGGCTGTTCTGCTGTTCCCTAAATAAAAATCTTAAATTCATATTAAGTACCCGCGCTTGAAATTCATTAGAGTTACAGCTACACAGGTATGTACGTGTGCCGCGTCTGCTTCGTTTATGTTAAAATACTTTCGTGTTAATGTTGTATAGGTAATTCTAAATTAATGTAATGATTGTTATGTCTTCGTGCGCCACATATTTACACTCCTTATAATTATATACACCTAGTGCATTCGAAACAATTGAAATATTCGTAGGTATAACTTTCGTAGGTTTGTACTAGTTTTACGTAAATATATTGTAACCTGCTCACGTCCAGGGGGACGAATATGAAATGTTACGATAATAACGCTGTATGAGCATGCAGATATGTAAATATGATGTATGTGACGCATGACCGACTTCGCTTCAACGTATTTCATTAAGTTTATTAAAATAGGTAGTGACATTAATCATTTCTGCGAAACTAATTTAATTACTTCAGCCTTTTCAGTAACGACTCCGCTGTGGTTCGCCGCCGATGACCATTGCTCACGTATTACGTACACATATTTCTCTCATTTATTCATATGTTACATTAACGAAATACACAGTGATGAGTTTAAAAAATAATTAGACATATTCACAGAGACGTGTCGCCATTGCTAAATGCGCTAGTTATAAAAAAGAGTTCGCGCAAGAGTCTCCCAACTAACTCTTTTAAAAATTACATTGAAATATAAGTGAAGTTCCGCTTTGCTACACATCAAATAATTAGGTTTCTATAAATTTTTTAATAATATTTCTATAAAAATATCTTGTTATGAATGAAAAGCTTTAAATCAGAGCTTCAAAATTGAAATAATCATTAATAAATATCGATAAATAAAATAAATAAATATGACTATCTTCATAAATAATAAGAAATAAATATCTTTCAACACATTGTACATTAAGTAATATTTATCTCTACAGAAGTATTCCAAGTTCCTCTGTCCCAGCCATTCAAGGCGGTAGAAGGCACACCGTGGGGTTTTAGCCGGTAGGAGTCCGGCATAACCATCTGCGTCTCCCCATGGCGCAGTGGTATCCATGACGGATTTCCCCACGTAAAAAAAAAGGTGTCAGTGTAGTCACTTGGATCATTTGATACAATCATGATGTAAATGGTAAAAAAGGAAGTTTTTATAGCAAATCAGACTTCACTTTACAATTGAATAAATTATAACATTTCGATACTGACTTTTGAAAAATGGTGTACTATTGTATTTTATATTTTATTGTGATTTTAATTTTTATTGATATGCCAGTAATAAAAAGAATTGGCTTATCACAGGAGCACAATTTTAATCTAAATCAAGAGCTTGTGGTGAACTCCTTTCAACATCATCTTCATCGTCCGAACTGTCCAGATCACCTATAACAGCTTTTAGCAGCCCTCCGAGCATAGAATTTCTGTCTCGATCATCTCTTGGGATTTGTATTCCAAACCAAATGTAACCAATCTTGTCCAAGTAATCAAAGTAATTTGTGTCACGTTTTAATTGTATTACATAGGACATCTTGAGAATTTTAAATTGATTAACATTTTTCCTGAAATAAAAAATTGAGGAAAATTATTTTTATTAGGTATTTCTTGATCTTGATAAAGTATGTTGGCGATTGCAAAAACAAGTATCAATTCATACAGATTTAAGGTTTTCATTTCGATTCATCCCTATTACTTCAAATCACCTGTCATCTCAACATTCACTGTCTTCCAAATCAAATATTTTTTTACAATCCAACAAAGTTCTAAATTTCCCTCTCATTGCATTAATCAATATCCATATTTGCCACACTAAATATATTCAAATTTAATTTATTCAAAATTGGTTCATTAGAACACTTTTTGTATATTAAAATGATGCTACCACTGCTTCAGAAGATTCCTTACTATGGAGAAGTGGCGAAAGAAACTCCATAGATGTCCTACTGTATCTTTTAAAATACGGACTTATCTTATAAAATATAAGTTACATAATTTATTGTGGAGCTGGAGTTACATCACCCCAAGCATGTTTATCATTTAAATAATCACTTACTTTGTAATAAGCTTTTTTTTATAAAGATTTGCTATAATAATAGATTAATTTTTTTTATTAGAAAGGTTAATGATGTGTTTTGGTATTTTATTGTAAAATCGAATAGTTTCCCATAAGAGTGAGACACCTTACTTAAGTGAAAGTGTGGTATAGCCAATTAATCCTTATTATCCTTATAATTATCCTTAAACGTAAACGTAACATCACACCTGTAATCCCCGAAGAGGTAGGCAGAGGAATGTAGAACATTCCCATGTTTCACCAGTTATGATTATGTCCCACTATGGAATAGGTGGTGAGCCTATTGCCATGCATCAGGCACATATCCAGACTCCAAGCCACTACTAGAAAATCTAAATTTTTGTAGTGCCCAACCCGGAAATCGAACCCAGGACCTCCCGATCGGCAGTCACACTTCCAACCAACACGACCAACGAGGCAGTATTAAAATATAAAATACATTGTATAACAGTTTAATTAATAACAACAATCATAAAGACGACCAGAAATGTCTAAATATATTTGGCATTTAGTGTTCTTCCTATTCTATGGGAACTGGTGTGATATTATATTAATATAAGTGCTAGGTTGTATATATTCTTTTAAAATATTCTACCTTAATACTTGTATATTACCTCTTGTTCTTCAATAGAATAAATAGGGTGAATGGGGTGTAATACTGCTTTCTGTGCATTATAGAACATCTCTGACACATTTGTGAGTGTTCTTGCTGAGCACTCTATGCATCTATCCACTTCAGGATATTCTTCAGCTATATCCCATATATTCTGTGGAAATATCATTATAAAAAACATTTTTAGGAAATTCTTCATCTATAATAATTAACTTAAAATCATGTTTACATTAGAATTTAGAGGACATACTTACGTCTATGATAGAATAATCAATTAAATCTATTTTATTCCCGACTAAAATAACCGGCTTTCTATATTCTTCTGGACTATTGTCCCTCACAAATGGAAGCCAATAAGAAGCCACTTTATTCAATGTTTCTTGTTTTTCAACTGAGAATACTATACATATCACATGGGCTTTCTCTATCTCTTCCCCTACTTGTTCTAATGTTTGTTCTGATACTGCAAAATAGGTATTAATGCAACATTATTAATTTGATCAAGAAACATACAGATTGCATCAAAACCTTACGTATGACTTAAATCGGGTTACTTACGACATATGTCCACGATGTTCGTTGGTACTTGTTCTGGAGTAACGTCCGCCGGAATCGTGATTTCTTCCGCTTTAGGTGGCACATGTTCACTAAATTCTTCTGTTACTAATGATAGTATTAACGAAGTCTTCCCTACTCCAGGTTCTCCTAGCAGAACTATGCGAACAGTTCGAGGTATTGTCTCATAAACCATTCTGCGTTATAGCTTGAATTGGATATCATGTCATTAAAAGTATTTAATATTATTCTAAGACTTATATGTTATGCTGTTTGTTTCTATTTAAATAATCAATTTATCACCTAAAAATAACTCAAACTCGGAAGAAACTCTTTTTTCTGTTATGTAGTATAGTATACTATAGTACAGAGGAAAAATATATTACATTGTAATACAGATTATAAAAGCATGTAAAGAATGCAACACTTATATGACATTTATTGGCTTTATAATGTAACTGCACTGTAACTGTTTATCTGTTGAATTAATAAGCTTTATTAAGATATTCATGATGTTCTTTACATATGGCTCATTATAATTTGCAAATAATAATAAAATATAAATTGTATTCGCATTCGCCTATTACGAAAGTTATTTTCTAAAAATAAACAAGAATAAGTTCCTTTTTTAGAATAAGTTCTGCAGTAAGAATACTTAAATCTATTGAAAAGAGTGCGCTAATTTAATTTCTATTTTTGAGAAACTGTCGTTATTTTAACCAACTTTTAGTTTAACTATGTAGTTTTTACAAAATATACATTACATGACACCATGACAGTTTAAATACACTGACAGTGACACTTACTGTGTGAACACGATAACCGATGCCGAGCGAAGTTATTTTCCAAAATATGTATTTTTTTATTTAAAGCGACAGAATAAGATATCATCGCTATGGGAGAGATAAATAAGAGACAAATTGATTGGGACTCTGCCAAAGGTTTTCGAGAACCTATTAAAACACTAGAGGTTAGTTTCTCTCAAACTGCGTTTTTTTAGTAACGTACCTTAACTAAGGTTTTATTAAATATTAAGATTTATATCTTTTGATCTAAAGCCAATGAAGTTTCCGACTCAGCATGGATTCGGCTGTAACTTATGTACTAACTCAATCTACCATTTAAAATCGTTGCATTTATTAATTCTACAGATGTCTATTAATATCGATTTAACTGCTATATTCATGGACCTGATTGCCGATCAACAGGGCGCAGGTCCGATTCCCACTCAGAATAAATATTTATGTAGTCAGCTCAAATAATGTTACGTGTGGATATAAGAAAAAGCGTCAATATGTAAATCTAAAAAGTATGTACGTAAAGCATATATCTGAAAAGTATATACGTAAATCATATATCTAAAAAGTATATATTTATCTGCATATGGGTACATAATTTATTAGCCATCTAGTTACTAGAAGTGTGACCTCCCAAGATATTAATTTGATTGCTTGTAATAAGAGATTCACAGATGTTTATGTATGTATAATTTATTATAATCTGTTTTTTTGTATATCTCTTTACATAAATGCAACTAAAACTATTTCAATAAATAAATACAGTAGACATAATGTAACACCTATTATACTCGAAGAGGTTGGCAGAGGAGTGTAGTACAGTCCCATGTTTCACCAGTTACATTTACATCCCACTATGGAATAGGTGGTGAGCTTATTGCCATACACCGGGCACAAATCCAGACTCCGAGCCACTATTAGAAAATATAGTGCCTGACCTGGAATCGAACCCAGGACCTCTTGATCGGCAGTCACACTTGCAACCAACATAACTAACGAGGTTGTCTATTAATAAAGTAGAACTTCTTTAATTCCAATCTCGATAAGTCGAAAACCTCCATAGCTCGAAAAAATGTTTTGTTCCCTTCCTTTCAAGCTCTAAAACCTCCATTACTCAAAACCTCTTATAAGTCGAAATATTCAGTGAATCCCTGCAGGCCATTTTTGGTGTGTCCCTTGAAGATTGACTTATAGAGGTTCTACTGTAACTGGAAATTTTATGTCTGTAATAATTTCAGGATAAATGGAAATTGGTGCCTTCTTTTCTGGAAGTAAAAGGCTTGGTCAAGCAGCATATTGACTCATTCAATTATTTCATCAATGTTGAAATTAAGAAAATCGTCCAAGCTAATGAGAAAGTCTTTTGTGATTCTGATCCTCTATTTTATATAAAATATTTAAATGCATATGTAGGTACTCCAGATTTGGAAGAAGGATATAACATCACCAAACCAACTACACCACATGAATGTAGACTTAGAGATATGACATATTCAGCTCCTATTACTGTTGACATTGAGTACATTAGAGGCAATCAAAGAGTTATAAAAAACAAGCAGCTTATTGGAAGGTATGTTTGGTTTACAGGGTATGTTATCAGTCTGTTTTGGTTGTTAGCATGTTCATTGATGAACCTTATTATAAGTTTTAAAAAATATTATTTTAAGATATCTAAACTGGTTGCCACAGTAGCATGGGCTTTGCGGGATATTCCTCAGAGTTCACACACTTGTGTTCAGATACAGCATATAAATGAAATTTCAATTTCTATTTGTTACCATGGTCATATTGAGCATAAACTCTGCCAAAATCCACCATTGATCAATCACCAATATTATATTATTATACCTAAGAATTAAATTTTAGTATCCTATTTTGTTGTCAAATTGCAAAGTTAACATTTCAGGTGCTAACATGTATCCAGGGTTTATTTATATGTCTATTTCTGTTTTATTAGGATGCCCTTAATGTTGCGCTCGTCCAACTGTGTGTTAACAAATAAGTCAGATTTGGAGTTATCCAAGTTAAATGAGTGCCCCCATGATCCTGGTGGTTACTTTATAATCCGAGGTATGGGTAACTATAAAATTGACTTTTATAGATTCAAAAATTATTCCCTTTAGAAAAAAGTAGAATTTGTTTTTAACATAAAACAAAATTAACACTAACATGATTTAATAAAACACACTATTATTAAGTTGTCATCATTGTAGGACTACATATTTTTACGCATAATATGGTTTAGTTGCAAAATGTTGAAGTATACCTTTTTATGAAATACACCAAATAAGAAAGTAATAACAATGCTATATGTGAAACTTGCATCTTTATATTACATAGTTTCATTGTATTTGAGTACTGAATATCATTAAGTGTGAAATTATTTTTATTTAAATAACTATAATGTTTCAATTTTGCTTTATTTCATAGGCCAGGAGAAAGTGATATTAATTCAGGAGCAATTGTCAAGGAACAGAATGATAGTAGATGAATTTAAAGGAGCAATTCAATGTCAAGTTACAAGCTCAACACATGAAAAGAAAACAAGAACAAATGTCATAGTGAAACAGGGGAAGTATGTGCTTAGACACAATGCACTCTCAGATGTGAGTGTACTTTACACTTTCGATTAGATGAATGTTTAGTGAGTGTCCATGTTCAAATGATGAAATTCTCTATAGACTATACTCATACATTAAGAAATTGAATCATTTGGCAGTAAAGAAAACTTTAATACAATCACCGATATTTTAAATTATATTGACATCAGATCAAAAACATCTTGATTCATTATATTAAACCTACATTCTAAAATATTTGACGAATTTTTTTTTAATCAGTAAACAGATTTCAATTAAAACACCCTGATGGGTGAACTCAATTCTGCTACTACTGGACTGCCTAACTTATGCTTTAATCTTGGATGTATTCCATCAAAACAGGATTTTCTTGATTTATTTGTAATTAACATCAGATATGTGTATTTGTGACTATTATTTCAGGATATACCAATTGCTGTGGCTTTTAAAGCAATGGGCATCTGTAGTGATCAAGAAATAATGCAACTTATAGGTACTGATGACACAATATCTAAAAAAATGGCACCATGTATTATGGAATGCCATAACATGAAAATTTTCACTCAGAAACAAGCACTTTCTTACATTGGTAGCAAATTAAAAGTGAAAAGGTAACCTAATTAATGTGCCAAACATTTATATTTTATATATTAAATATATTTACCAACTATAAAAAATAGGTTTCAGACATCAAATGCAAAAACTCGCACGCCCGTCGATGATGCCCGCGATTTATTAGCCACAACCATTCTTGCTCATGTAGCCGTTGAAAAGTATAATTTTTATGTAAAAGCAATTTACTTGGCAATCATGGTAAAGAGAGTTATCGAGGCTGAGTCCAGCAAGTCTGCGATAGATGACCCAGATTACTATGGTAATAAGAGACTTGAATTAGCCGGTTCCTTGCTGTCTCTGGTGTTTGAAGATTTGTTCAAAAGATTTAATTGGGAACTTAAGTCGATAGCAGATAAAATAATACCAAAGGTCAAGGCAGCACCTTTTGACGTCGTGAAACATATGAGACCAGATTTAATAGCTAATGGGTTATTCAACGCTATTTCTTCTGTAAGTCGTTAATAATAATTACATAATATTTTTCTTGCAGCTTTGTCTTTTATTATTTTAATATGAACTTACGACAAATAGTATATTTCAGGGTAATTGGACAATAAAACGGTTTAAAATGGAAAGGCACGGAGTTACGCAAGTATTAAGCCGTTTAAGTTACATATCGGCTTTAGGTATGATGACTAGGGTTAATTCACAATTTGAAAAAACTAGAAAAGTATCTGGGCCCCGATCGTTACAACCCTCGCAATGGGGTATGCTCTGTCCCTCGGACACTCCAGAAGGAGAAGGCTGTGGTCTTGTGAAAAATTTAGCTCTAATGACACATATAACCACTGAATGCTCAGACGAGCCTATATCTAGACTGGCTTGCAATGCTGGAGTGGAAGATGTACGAATATTAGGCGGCGAAGAAATTAATCACCCAGCTGTTTACATGGTGTTTCTCAATGGTAAAGTATATTATTTTTTATTTGTAGATAGACATGTTGATGTTTTTTTTGTATACATATTGGATTTTTTTCCATTACTATAAAATTTACTTTTTGTTCGTATTTAAATATAAATCACAAAACAGAATTATCTGGAAATGTACCTGTTCTATTTATGTCGTTTCAGTATTAGACAATGAATAGAGATGCTTGATGTTTTTCTGTTGAGCCTTTGACCCGATGCTTAGAGCCAGTAATTTTCTTGTTATGGTATATGTTGTCTTATTGCTCTTATTTTAAGTTTTTTTTAAAATTTAAGTGATGGTTTATATTACAGGAAATATTTTGGGCGTAACTAGACAATACAAACAGTTAATAAAGATATTCAGAATGTTCAGGCGCCGGGGCCTTATATCAGCTTTTGTATCTATTTATCCAAATCACAATCAGCGGACTGTATATATATGTAGTGATGGAGGTAGGCTTTGCAGGCCCTATATTATTGTAGAGAAAGGCTATCCTCTTGTACACCAAAGCCATATTAATGAACTAAACAGAGGCATTAGAAAGTTTCAAGATTTTCTCAATGATGGGCTTATAGAGTATTTAGATGTGAACGAAGAAAACGATAGTCATATTGCAACATGTGAAGCAGATATTGATCCTTACGTAACGACCCATCTTGAAATAGAACCATTCACTATTCTGGGTGTTTGCGCTGGTCTCGTGCCGTATCCACACCACAATCAAAGTCCCAGGAATACCTATCAATGTGCTATGGGTAAACAGGCTATGGGTAAGTATTTTCAATTCGCGTTATTTTGTTAGTGTCTAAGATTTTTGTAGAAGTGTAAAAAACTATTTTCTTCCGTTTTGGCATTATTACAGGTACAATTGGGTACAATCAGAAAAATAGAATAGATACACTGATGTATAACTTAGTTTATCCACAATGCCCAATGGTCAAAACAAAGACCATCGAGTTGACTAATTTCGATAAGTTGCCAGCAGGACAAAACGCTACCGTAGCGGTAATGAGTTACAGCGGCTATGATATAGAAGATGCTTTGATTCTTAACAAGGCGTCCATTGATAGAGGCTACGGTCGATGCTTAGTTTACAAGAGCGCAAAAACCACGATGAAAAGATATAGCAATCAAACGTCTGATAGAATTTTAGGTCCTTCGAGAGATGCGAGTACAGGGAAAGTAATCAAAGCACACGATATTCTAGACAACGACGGTATAGCCGCTCCTGGTGAAATGGTGGAAAATAGGCAGGTGTTAATCAATAAACAAATGCCGTTAGCTTCTTTAAATCCAATCAATCAGAATCAACAACAAGTAGAATACAAAGATGTTCCAGTGTCATTCAAGGGGCCTGTGGAATCATACATAGAAAAAGTAATGGTGTCATCGAATTCCGAAGAAGCGTTCCTTATTAAGATATTATTAAGGCAAACGAGAATTCCTGAGATAGGTGACAAGTTTAGTTCTCGACACGGGCAGAAAGGTGTTACTGGTCTTATAGTGCAACAGGAAGACATGCCTTTCAACGATAGAGGTATCTGTCCAGACATGATTATGAATCCTCACGGGTTTCCATCTAGAATGACGGTAGGCAAAACGATAGAATTGTTAGCGGGAAAAGCAGGATTGATGGAGGGCAAATTTCATTATGGTAAATATTTATTAATTTTTTCTTATACATGTATTTTAATATTAATAAAATTGGTACGTATTCTTACTGTGCTTCCATATCTCCCACATCCAATTGATGATAAAAATAACAATTTAATATTTTCATTAGGTACAGCGTTCGGTGGTTCGAAGGTAAGAGATGTGTGCAACGAACTTGAAAAACACGGCTACAACTACCATGGGAAGGACATATTCTACTCAGGATTAACTGGAGAACCTTTGGAAGCATACATTTATTCAGGACCGGCAAGTTTAAAAAAATATGTTATAACTAGATTATAATTTAATACATATAGAATGGCATTTAAATAAACATTCGTTTTAAGGCTCCTAACACATCAATAATAATATATTAAACTATATTAATTCAATAGGTTTACTATCAGAAACTGAAACATATGGTTCAAGACAAGATGCACGCCCGCGCTCGCGGGCCCCGCGCGGTGCTGACGCGCCAACCTACCGAGGGCCGCTCGCGGGACGGCGGCTTGCGGCTCGGCGAAATGGAGCGCGACTGTCTCATCGGCTACGGCGCCAGGTCAGCTATTCTCTTGCGATGCTTATTTGCAGTGTATGGTCTAATTGCAATTAAAAATATTTTTCTATATAATATCGTACAAGTATTCTTGAAGATGTCATTTCAGCTCGGTTTTAGTAGTTATAAGCTGACATTATTTGCAACATCTTCAGATGGCAATAGCATTAAAATTGTTAAACAGTTTCATGACGAGATACGGTACCCTCTTAATATAGAAATAAAGTGTACCTACATCAGTTGTGTTTTCTGATAATGATTTTTCTATTTGTTTTGTTATAAATAGATAGCTCCAGGATGTGTTATAATATGCATGCCATATGTATTATCATTATCAGCCTGTTTCAGCCCATAAGCGGCCAGAGCATTTAGTTATGCCTTGGCAATCTGCGCTATATTGCGCTGTCATCTGCTAGCGCAGAGTTTCGCAGAGATGTATGAAGAGATGAGAGAGATCTAATAATAATTGATACATGTTTGTTACAGCATGCTACTAATGGAGCGTTTGATGTTAGCGTCAGACGCATTCGCGGCGAGCATCTGCGGCTCGTGCGGGCGGCTGGCGGCGCGCGCCGGCTGCCGCGCTTGCCGCTCCTCGGCCGCCGTCGCCACGGTGGAAATGCCTTACGCTTGCAAATTGCTCTTCCAGGAACTCGCCGCCATGAACATCGTACCAAAACTCACCCTGAAGAAGTATTGTTGAGTTGTATGGCGGTACAACTGGAACGTAGTGTACGATGTGTTGAATATGATACAAAATAATTACAGTTGTTTGTAACCCAATGGATTTGCCTGATGCTACATAATGATCTACTAAAACTCCTTAGCCTATAAAGACGCCGATTAATTTTATGCATTATGTAATAATTTTTTTTTTAAATCTGTGTTCCTTAGTTTTATTTCCTGGCCAGAATCATCAGTATTAAAGAAATAATTATTTCACAGCTTAAATTAATATCATCCACAGAATGATAGTAAATATTATTCATTTTTTTTTAATCTTAGCTTCGATGCGTTTACAAAAAATATTTCAATTATAGGTATAATAAATTTTAAGATTATTTTCCCATGTTTTTCGAAATTGACCCATAAAATATGTTAAATGCCTTACCAAAATAAAAAGTACCTACCTATAAAATAATTCTGTACTTTACTGTTGCTATTAATACAGGGCTTTTTGTTTTCAAATTATTATTTTTATGTGACTTCCATAGCTAAAACTTACATTAGGTAAACATTGCGTTCTGTAACATTAAAGATTAATCTGAAATAAATTGGTTTATATTTTGGTATATGAAATAAATTTCTCGTTGGTCGTGTTGGTGCAAGTGCGACTACCGATCGGGAGGTCCTGGGTTCGATTCCCGGGTCGGGCACTACAAAAATGTTCTAATTTAGATTTTCTAGTAG
>DWDU01002092.1:0-13319 GCA_018245575.1 Jemadia suekentonmiller
GAACAAATACTTGCGCTCATCACACAAATATTTATTCTGGGTGGGAATCGAACCCACGACCCCCGGCGCAACAGTCAAAAAGCATTTCAAAAGCAAATACAAAACTTAAATAAAGTTACCATTTACATCTCTACCTTTATCTTCACAATTTAAAGTTGCCATATTTCCTTCATCCTCAGCTTGATCTTCGTCATCTTCCTATATGAACAATTAGAATGAGTAAGAAATTAAAATTCCATATGAAAATCAAGGCTTAAACAAAAACATTAACAATAGATCAAAACAGTGACATTTCAATAAATATTGAAATCATCCATAAAGTACAACAGACAGCACTCAATTCTACAAGTTTAACATCAACATTTTTATTTAAACACAGATCCTTTGTTCACATCAAAACAAGAAAAGTAACAGAAACAGAAAACTGCACTGAACTGAATTGAACAGAAGTGGTAATTTTTTTTATAACATGAGCTCTTATTATACAAATATTTGAAGTCAGCAATACTGTCAAAGCTGTCTTTGACTAAAACTCACATTGCTTGTATTATTTTCATTGTTAATATCAATGTGAAACCATGTCTGCAGAACTTGTATCAAAAGAACATGACCATGCTTGGCCAGGTAGGATTTTAAGGTATTGAGTGAATCTTGAGATAGGTATATGTCATATTTACATGATCTGAAAATAAAATATTTAATAATGACATATTTTCACCACTCATACAATTTAAAAATAAAATGTTATTAATCCATTATAAATTCTATAAATTCTGTTAAATACACAACTAAAAAAACTAAAAACCCACCTGAAAGCAGCAACAGAAGGCCTAGTCTCTACCTCTTGCAAAGTGTACACAGTACCAATATCATCTAACAACTGGTTCATGTAATCCTTTTCGGGAGCTTCATTGTCAATAGTGCCATTTTGCAATGAATTAAACAACTGTTCAAGACTATTCGGCCTGTACAGGGCCGATGGTAGATTACCATCAATAGGTTGGTGATATGATAAGTCTTTTTGAGGTAGTGTTGCCGAGTGCCTCTTCAGAAACATCTGTGCTGCACCACCATGGCCTCCACGCAGCATTTCCAAGTACAAATGACAGAGTAAAGGCGTGATTATTCCTAGTAACTCATTTTTTATTTTTTCATCATCAATCTCTTTTATGAAGTTCACTAGCCTACAATGCAGAAACATAATTAAAATAAAAGTGTAATATCACACTTGTTATCCCTGAAAAGGTAGACCTGGTGTTATACACTCCCAAATTTCACCAGTAAGAATTAAAGCATTCCAAATACATATATCATGATCTTTCGTATATGATCAAATTTTTATGAAACATTACTCAGGTATTCAATAATAATTAAATTACTAACAAATATAATGGGACATCTGCACATCTGACCATATGATTCCAAAGTAAGCTTAAAAAGAGCTTATACAGGCTCTTGTTGAGCAGACACCAGATATTCTACTTATCAAACACTTTTTTACAGCCAGACAGAATAAATACTTATACTCATTACATCAGAATTATTATTAACAATATTATCATCATCATGAGCCTATTGCAGTCCACTGCTGGACATAGGCCTCCTCTGAAGGCTTGGCATGCGGGTTGGGGATCACATATCAGAGCTTCTAGCATCGCCTACACTTGTGTACATAGGAAACTAGGGAACAACACTGTGCTTAGGCAGACCGCACCATAACAGTTGCAGGTTAAGTTGCCTCTTACGATGATCTGTCTCCCAGCACGGGGCCAGGGAATGTATTCCTACTCCACCCTGACACAGGACATGAACAAAACCACAATAAAAGCCTAAAATTCAGGCGATTTGTTTAATATTTTAAACATTCATCAGAAATTCAGACTTACCTAGAGTACTGTGTATCATACTGTCCTGGGTCATTGTTAATACACGAAAACAGAATTGAGTTGGTCCGACTCGCTTCGCACTGAACTATAGTAGCAACTGCCATTTCTTCAGCACTCCGACATGAATTGCTGTGATTAAACAGATCTGCATCCTATAACATCAATAGTTTTCAAAACATCTCTCTCAACATATACGCAAATTAAGATTAAATTAATTTAAACATATCTTACAGGATAATTTCGACGCTCTAAGTAGGAAGTAACAGCGGCCTTAATAGCATCGTTTCTAGTCCTTTTCATTGAATTACAGCGAGACTAAATATTGATGTAGGTATTATACTACAAATATTCTTTACAAAATATGTATCTCGTAAAAATGTAATTAAGATATTTTCAAATTCCACTACTACTTGACACAATGGGGCAGAACACTGAAGGCACTTCAAATTCAACTTAATCTTTTTTTCTTTCCCTGAAAAATATACATACATTACAATAGTGTCTTGTGTGCTGTCCAATCATTGACCACGCTTGTCAGTTTTGTCAATGTCAAAAAGTCAAAATATCAGATTCATATTATTATTATCTGTAATGACAATGGCATCTCCGAGTTAACATTCAATAAAATGAGAAAAGTAATTTGTCACGCATCAACAAAATACGACCACCGATAATCACAGCTTGTATGCTGATATAAACTGTGATTATTTATTCTCTATACTACTTAAACATTTCTATATATCAGATAATATCACGCGTTCAAGTAAATATAGGATTGTATAGATTTAGCCTAAATAATTTATATTGGAAGTTAATAATAATATAATATGCATTCTTTATTCTACGTAATATATTTTTTATTCCCATTATAATTTGAAGACCTTTTCACTCTCTGATTTTAACATGCTACTCTGTAATAATTTATTTGTTTTATTACAATTTACATGAAATACGTTTCTTTTCATACGTAATACAACAAGGTAAAATAAAAGTATATTGAGAATATTTTAAAAGCAGATAACCCAAAATACTAGTTGTAAATTACATTATTATTAACACAATATAATTAACATTTTTATAGGATATTGTTGACTCTATGAAAATGATAAAATCACTACTATGATGCGGCAGCGAAGTTCATTAATAAATGAGTATAGATAATTTGAAAGTTCGTGTTTTCATATAACATCGTTACTACAGATAGGTATGTCGGCCTGAGGATTTTCATATTTGACAATTTTGACATTTGTGATTTACATAGCGGAGGTGGACTAGTTGTGTGTGGTTCAGTGTTTACTATAAATGTAATAGTACGTATTAATTATAATAATCAATCAATACGAAAATAGATTATCTTAATATAATTAATAAGATAATCAATCTTCAACTAAATCGTTTCAATTTACTACAAGTTCAAATTTAAACGTAAGTATTCAGGGAAAATCCTTCTCCATTCTGAGCTATTTTTGAGACCATTGCGTCACCTGACGCCTGTTCTTAGATTTGTAACACTGTTGTTTATGGTTAATTATTTTGTTTCCAACAGAAAAGTTAGTGATCGTGTTGTTCTGTGCCTATTCCATAAAAGGTGAAAATGCCAGGGTAAGCAAGACTAAATGTGGGAGTGGTCATTGAAATGAATAAGCCTACACATTTGTAATGCTCTAATGATAGTATTAAATCATCACTCCTCTCATATTCACTGACTAATATTGTTATGCAAATAAACTTAAACATTAAAGGGTTATTATTATGTTCATATAAAACATAATGTTCTAAAATAGTAAATAATATACGTACTTATGTTATAATCAGTTCATAGAATTATTATAAACATGTGTTCTAAATGGTCCAGTTAGAACTTTTTAATGAGGAAGAAATTTTTAATTTAGAAGATGGGTCAACCTTGATATCACGGCAGACCTTGAGCTTATTCTACCATATCTCCTTTAAGAATCTGTTAAGATTTGGGATATTACTACAACCATGTAAATATCCAGTTATAAACAATATTACCAATTGATATCAATCTAAAGACTGATTGAGTACTTAATGTGACACCTGAAAGACAAAAGTATTAAAATTCACCGCTAGCGATCAGTTAACCAAATGACAACTGCAGCATTTTGCTTAATTCCCATAAATAGAAATTATGTACAAAAGTGTATCACTGACATCATGGCTACTTCTAATGTTCACACAATTTATCTTATATTACTTTGGCTGCACTAACTTGTTGTCCTAGTGCTTAGCAAGGAAGGTTTGTTGATTCAAAAAGTGACACTTCATTCCTATTGTTTTATTGGAGGATGAATGAGTAATAAAACTATATTTATCAATCAATAATTGTTTACCCTATGGCTGTGGTGCCATGATTACACAAAAAAATTGCAAATTTGTTAAATCTAATTCAGTATCTGATCACTGTTGTTCAGGTTCACTTGAAACCTCAAGGCTCACTTGGTGATCAGATGGCTGTGTATGGATATGCCCCAAGATATAGTAACTGATTATTCAATTGCAATTGATTATTCAAATATTTGTTTGGCTGTACATTGGTCCTGAATATTACAATGATTCATAGAGTATAGAAAATTTGTGCCCAGTGGTCAGTGAACCTGACTGCTGAACCAGGGGTTGTGGATTCGATTCCCACCAAGAACAAATGTTTGTATGATGAGCACAGGTATTTTTTCTGTGTCTGGATGTAAAAATTAGATATTTATTTACTTAATAACCAAGAGGTACAATTAAAACACAAATGTCAGTATTATTGTAAATCATAAGGAAATACATTAGTTCAATTAACTTCCCGTTTCAGCTGATAATAATGACATAAAAATGAACTATTTTTATAGATGTAGTTCACAAATTATATGTACTAATGACAGTGTTTTTATACTTTTAGATTAGCCACCATGTCCTTAGACAACATGTTCTGTACCCGCTGTGGTGATGGCTTCGAACCAAATGAAAAAATAGTCAACTCCAATGGAGAACTGTGGCATACCAACTGCTTTGTGTAAGTATTATTATTATTATATCTCATGCTAGGTCCTTTACAGGGGAAGGATCTAAAGTATATATATTTAATATTTTATGTAAAATTTAAAATAAATGTTAAATCATGTTTTGTATACTTTAGGTGTGCCCAATGTTTTCGAGTATTTCCAGAGGGGGTGTTCTATGAGTTTGAAGGTCGCAAGTATTGTGAGCGCGATTTCCAAGTTCTCTTTGCTCCTTGTTGCAACAAGTGTGGTAAGTCAGTTGTTATATGTATGTTAATATTTTGACATTCCCAAAAAAAATTATTTCACATAATTTACTTTAATTTTAATAGGAGAATTTGTGATTGGTCGTGTAATCAAGGCAATGAATTCGAATTGGCATCCTGCTTGCTTCCGCTGCGAGGAGTGCAGTGTGGAGTTAGCAGATGCTGGCTTCATCAAACATGCTGGAAGAGCCCTCTGCCATGCATGTAATGCTCGCATCAAAGCTGATGGTCTGCAGAACTACATTTGCCATAAATGCCAGTAAGTGAATCAACAGTAAACAAAGCCAAATACAGACCTTGTTTTTTTAACTTGGTAGTATGTAAAATATATGAATGTTATGTTGGTTGTAAGTGTGACTGCAGATCCAGAGATCCTGAGTTCAAATCCGGGTTAGGTACAACTGGATTTTTCTAGTGGTAGCTTAGTCGGAATATATGCATGGTTAGTGTATGGCAACAGGCTCACTGCCTATCCCACAGTGGGATGTAAATCTAATTTGTAAAACATGGAAGTGTCCTACTCCTCTGTCAACCTCTTCGGGTATTACAGGCATGATGTTACGTTTATATAGTTGTGCACGTGTTGTCTGTATTTAAGTCGATAATGAACACTTACGTATGGGTATCTAGCAAAAGTGGTTAACGTTTACGCAATTTAGTATCATATCTGATTTACTATTTCGTACTAAATATTTTATATTTAGAAACAAGGTTACATACGAATGTTTTGTAAATAGTGGCGTGATCGACGGCGAGCCCCTACGATACCGCGGCGAGGTGTACCACGGGTACCATTTCACGTGCACTACCTGCGGCGTGGAGCTGGACCACACCGCCAGGGAGGTCAAAAATCGTCCCGGATACGCCGCCAATGATGTGGTCAGTACGCCTTTTAAGATACATATTTATCATTCCATTATTTCAGTTTAATAAGTTTTTCCACAATACTTGCCATTGACTAACATTGGACTACACTTTTGACAAATATGTTAAATATATATGCTGCTGTTTCAACAAATATGTTATATGTGTATATTTATAATAATTGTAATGAATATGACTTCCGCATCAGAATTTTAACAAATCCATTGTTATAATTATCAGTTAAGCAAAATATGATAATAAAAAAGTTTTTCATTATTTCAATACTGTTTTAATGTTACTTCTTGGTGTTCCTGTGTGGTGTTCAAATTTGTAATTTACCGTTAATATTATCTAAATACGTAAATTAGTTGTCAAATTCTGTTTCTAATAAACATTATGTAGTATTTATAGGTCTACGTTACAATTTCATATATGACATACAGATAATGAACGAATATTAATTATGAGGCACTAATATATTTTTTTTTACTTATATGGCTGCTGTACACATCCCAGAAGATTGATATTTTCGTTTGATTGCTTCCAGAATTGAAAAGTTTCGTAATATTACACAGATTTCTCAACTCAACTACAGGTGTTATTGATTTTATAATTTTGTTCTATTTCAGAACAATCTCTTCTGCTTGCGTTGCCATGACAAAATGGGCATTCCCATATGTGGCGCTTGCCGTCGCCCGATCGAGGAAAGAATTGTTACTGCTCTCGGCAAGCACTGGCATGTTGAGGTAAATTATTTATATCAGTTGATGTAACACTTGGTGAGTCATAAGCAATAAAATGGGTGAGGATTGATTATATTAAGTCCATAGTAACGTTTGTTCTGATTGTTAATAACATCACGCCAGATCATTACGGGATAGACAGAGAGCATTGAGAGCCAAATATCTCTATCTATACAGAATTGACTCACTTCTTTTACATTCTCTTTACATACACGCCGATTTTTTGTTTTTATGTATGTATTACTATATCATTGTACTATAATATTATGCACATATTAAAGAATAGTTATAGTTTTTTAATTAATAATTCCTCAGCATTTCGTGTGTGCAAAATGCGAGAAGCCTTTTCACGGGCACCGGCACTATGAGAAGAAGGGGCTGGCTTACTGCGAGCAGCACTACCATCAACTGTTTGGTAACCTCTGCTATGTATGCAATCAAGTCATCGCTGGCGACGGTAAGTCATCTCTTGTAATATTTTGTTTTATCTGCATAATAATGGTCAAGTATCGTATGAAATATCAAATATGATGCATACAAAGTATTGATCGGGTAAACACTCTCAAAACAAAAAGTATCAAAAATAAGAACTTGTGTTTGATAAATAGTCACATAAAGGTGTTAAACGTAGTTTACCTTCAAGATTCATTACGATTGGTTAGTATTTATTTTAAAAGGAACGAAACAAAGTGAGCTACGCCTTCGGGAGCAGCTATTGACAACGCAAAAAAATCAATTCCTCCTGTTTGACATACAGTATTTTTAGTATTTTTGGATATGTAATGATACGAACCGAAACGTGATAACTAAACATTACAAAATAATAATGATTTTTATTACGATGTATTATCTTTAAGAAAATGAGTTTCATATACAAGTCAATTCAGAAATCGGGATCGTAATTGGGCTTACGGTGAGCGAGTGAGTCTACAAAACATTCCATAGAAGCTTTCTAAATGTATTTTGCGTTTTTTGCTGCTAACATTTTTTGTTACAAATGTTGAATATCGGAATGCACATCTTTAGTCATAGTACACGATGTGTATTTGCCGGCGCGCAGTGTTCACGGCGCTGAACAAGGCGTGGTGCGTGCACCACTTCGCGTGCTCGGTGTGCGACGCGGCGCTCAGCACGCGCAGCAAGTTCTACGAGTACGACGAGCGGCCCGCCTGCCGCCGCTGCTACGAGCGCTTCCCGGCCGAGCTGCGCCGCCGCCTGCGCCGCGCGCACCACTACACCGTGCGCCGCTCGTAGCGCGCGCACCGCCGCACCGCCGCACCGTGCGCCGCGCACCGCCGCACCGTGCGCCGCGCACCGCCGCACCGTGCGCCGCGCACCGCCGCGCAGAGCTAACGGCTTATACAACCGTCACATCGCACTACTCAGATCTTTGTTATGACTCCTAAAAACTTATCTAACAGGTAAACATTTTATAAAACCAATACATAGAAACTGAAACATTGTTTCCATTATTGTTGTATTATAAATTTACATTTACAAGGATGTACCAGTATATATATTTACTATACTAAATGTTTCCAATACCAATATTAACTGTCACAATGTCCATAAAGGACAAAAGCGAAAACTAATTATATAATTTTCATCATAAAACAATAACTTTTAGTCCACCAAGAAGATGGTTATTTTATTGTGTAATTCATATTATAGCTATAACTTCTACTGTCCATTACTATATCGGTTAGAGATTGTTTTTTGAAATATTTTAAATCTATCCAAGATAATTCTGATTATAACGAGACGACAGAATGAAATTATTATTAGTTAATTTTGAAACTTTATAAATCCTGTCTACATGTTCGGGGATTACAGGCGTGAATATGCGCCTTTTAAAAGTGTAAATCGTACAAATAATCAATTACATGTACTGATCATTTATATAAAAAATAAATCTTCTACTATTATGTGTGTAAGACTTGAAAAGACAATGAAATGCTTTGAATTGCTTTGAGTCTTCCCATATATGTCTTACAATGTGCCTTATATTATGTCAATAGTTAATAATAGTAATAACGTTTATAATAATATTTTAATTAGTTTATAATAATACTACTGCCATTAATAAATCGTGTGTAAAATTAAATAAAAGCCTAATAAAATAATTATTTTATTGATTTAGTAAGGAAACAGGCATTTATTTTGTTATATTTTATAGATGTCATAAATGCTATAAAAGTATAATTTATATTCAACAGGTGCTTTCAATTTATATAATGTTATAGCGTTTCTTAAAATTGGTTTTGCATAAAAAATGTGACACAAAATAAAGTGGTCTTATTTGTGTAATGTACTATTAAGCAGGATTGAATAATAACATTGTTACATAGATAGAATACGCAAATTAAAACAATGCAAATAGTTTTCGAACCCTTTAATAATTTAACGATAGAATTACATGTACTTTAATACTTTACTATATACCTACTAATGTATTAATGTATTTGGATAATTGTTGTCTGGATTAGTCCAATATTATAGACACTCACACGTACGGAAAAATATTGGTAATGAATATTGTTTGTGTTAAACTAAAGTAAAATATTCCTTATCATCGTGTACATTTAAATGTTTACCCCCACTATTGGTGAAATTACATGTGTTATGTATTGTTGGCAAAATGTAATCTGTACACACTTACATCTTATTAATTTTACATTAACATTTAGAAATAACTGTATTATTGTATTTAATGGTGCTTAAAAAATTAATAAAAGTTAATTGATTAAATTTATGTTTTTATTTCAAATTGCTTATCAATTTCAACTGCACTCTAAATCTTTCAAACACGCCAAACTGGCTACTATTACAATACTATAACACTGCATAACAAGCGATATTTATAATAATAAATCTCAACATATTAACAACACGAAATTCAATTAAATAATATAACCAACAATACTTCTTCAAATTTATTACTTGTACATATATCTACATACTACATACGCATTGTTTTCAAAGGACATAGCTCTCGCGTATTTACAGAAAATTATTTAAATAATCCAAGACGAAAGTGGAATAAAGCGAGGATAACATATTTTAGCAGATTCACCACTAACATTAAGACGACAATGTCCTATACACTAGGGATAATTAATTATCCTTCTTCATTCTAGTGCTTGTCATACGATAGATAATGGAGTCTCTGCCAGGGTCCATGTCCATTATGGCGTAGACGATAGAGACCAGGGCGAACGTGAACACCACCCCGAACCACAGCAAGATATTAAAAATGGCAGCGTAATCGGCAGTATACGAGTCATCCTCGTGGGACTGAAAAAAGAAATTGTATATATTGATAAAAGTAATGAATGGTTGATGTGAAGCTGTCGAAAGACAAGGCGAAGTTTTTAATTATCAATACGATTTACTCTCAACACCGGTATAACCCGCAGAAGCTAACGGACACTTCGCTAAGATGATGTGACAGCGACGTCACAGCTGTATAAAAAGTCTTTTCTTCTATCATACATGGTTAAGTTTTTGTCCGACCTATAGATAATGGTTCGCGATAGTGGGAGGCGAACTGCATTTCTCGTAAGTGCCAAGTTGATTTCTGCGTGTTATACTACGATCACACTTCACACTACACTTCGTAAGTACAATTCAAGAAGAGTACATATTATCAAGGGCGCTAAAAAATACTTAATCGATAGAGAATAATACTACTACTTTTACGATTATAAATACATGAATTCATACAAATTATTATTTCATCATCACCCCTTCTATAGTTTCACTGTGGGACACATTTTCTATTTATATATCAAATACCGCTAAAATATAGAAGTAAATGGTAATATAATATTTTAAAAATCTATATAATTCTACCAATAATACCCTATATGTATATCCGTGACATTAGTGTACTAAGAATGTAAAACCAACTACAAAAGTATGTCACACATATTGTAAATTAAAATCCTCTAACATTAGTATCAGCGGGGGATGATTCAGTAGGTACTGCTGCTTCCTCTTCAGGAGGTGGTTCTTCCTTAAATAAGAGGGTATACCTTAAGATTATGGAAATCCGTACATTATCATAATACCATCCTTGTATGTACTCGTATGTAAATGTTAACGACAAAGAGTATAACTGAGTATAAGAGTATATATAACTGGCGAGTGTCTGTCGTTTCACGGTATTTTTTTTGTCTTTGAGAACATCATTATTTTCACTTCGCAATAACAGAAAATGCGTTTGGAATTTTTTCTGTCTGTCTGTTTAAAAGAGGTAATGTCTAAAACGGTTATATCGATTTCGATGAAAATTCCTGTTACGGAGTCTATTTAGTCCTACAGAGCAACATACGTCACTTTTTTACTGTGAGAGTTTAAATTTTTTCACGAAGTTCAATTTTTAGAATAATTTATCTATTTCATAATATTAATCGATACCTTAAGTAGTCTACATCTTAGGAAAAAACACAATGAGTTTAATAAACTTGTTTTTGTCTAAATACATTTTAGTACTTCAGTGTACTAAGATTTTGATTCTGAAAAAGGCTAAACTGGTGTAGAAGGTCCATTTTATTTTGAGTCTTTTTTGTAGAACTCTGTAGGGACGTCAGGGAGCTACACTAGTAGTTATGTAATTTTAAAAAACTCACGTCCTGGCGGCCCTGGCGCTCGGCGGGCGCGGAGCGCACGGCGCGCCGCGTGTGCGCCACGTCCGTCGCCACCACGCTCACGAGAACCGATCCATCGTACGCTTTCACAAACGCATCGGTCAGTTCCTGGAGGGCATCAGCTAAAACCAAGATTTATCAGGGCGAAGTTCATTATTATATCTTATGTATAACAAATTGAATGAAATATATCAAAGTTATTGCCCTATATAGAATGATTTGTGGATTTGTTCAATTAAAGATTTTTCTTGTTTGACCTGTGCTTACTTTTAAAATTATAATACTGTAATAAAATAAAAATGGAAAACATACCGAGCAGCTTCTTAGCCTCTTTAGATGGTAGAGAATTGGGACCATGGAAGTCAGACAAAGCATGCAAGGATCGGAATCTAAAGTTGTAGAAATCAACAACATTATCAGCAGACACTGCCCCGTTTTGGATCTGTGAAGAAATAGTTTAATTAAATAAGCGAATATGTATTACAATAAAACATCATATGTTGTGCTGAGCGACATGATTTTGCCATTTACTCATTCATTCTATGGATGAAAAATGTACTTTAAAATGTCACAAGTACACCTAAGTTAAATTTGAAACAAGATTTTTTTCAAATATCATTAAATCAACCTGATTTGCATCCCGGTACTTAATTGCGTATTTATTGAGGAATAGATATAACAATTTTATTCATTATAATGTTGCAGTTATAAAAGATATACTCAAAGCATCTAGTTTAGCAGTTATATTTGATTACAAAATAACTGAAAACTTACCTTGGAAATGACTAATTTTAGAGTTTCCAACTCATTGAGGAACTGATAATCCTCTTCTACTGAATATTTAAGATGCTGCAAAGATTGCTTTGAAACCTTAGGCAGAGTAACCTCACCAAATATATCATTATATGTATTAAACTGAAATTAGACATCACATAGATATAATTAATGTTATTAACATAACATAATGTACAGGATACATGTTAATTTTCAACATGTTTTATAATGTAACATCACACCTGTAATCCCATTTCAGATTAATGTAATACACTCCTATGTTTCACGAGTTGGAGTCTAGCAACTAACTAAAGAAAATTGTGACAAGCATATCCTATGCAATAAATTTTTCATATTGAAAATATGTGTTCAAATTGGACTCGAAAATAAAAAAAAAGACAGTTAACACATTGTAGTTAACAAGAATTAATCATGTGCACAGAGAAACCGTCTAGAATGACTATTCCACCATGAGTACAATTTATACATCTGAGGCAAAGTATTCCAATTTCTATGCTTATCACATTCATATTTAACATCATAGGTAGTGTGTGGTTAAAACAAAACACAAAAACACTATCCTAAGGTTGAAGTCAACATCGTGCTGACTGACAATGACATTATAGCACTTATAATTTGTATAATTGAAACCTATTTGACCTCCAATACCATAAGATGTTAATTAAAGAAGAAAATTGACATTAAATGCTCATTCTATTCACCAACTTTTTAGCACAACTTGTGCTCCACTATTCTAAAATCTTTCTTTAACGATCCTTTATATTTTTCCATTGCTGGACACAGGTATCCTCTGAGATTGAGAGGGTTAAGGCCATAGTCAGTCACACTGGCCCAGTGTAACTCACACATTCGCGAAACTTAGTGAACATTTTTTGTACCCATGCCACTAGTGGCATTGAGTTAAAGGCTGAATTTCAAACCACTACACTATAAGCTTACTAAAAACTATACTATGATTAGGTATACCATACTCTTGGTCCCTTACAAATAAGTAAGAAATACAGAGCACCAATTTCTGTACGTACGTAACGTACGTAACATCACACCTGTAATCCCCGAAGAGGTAGGCAGAGGAGTGTAGAACACTCCCACGTTTCACCAGTTACGT
>DWDU01002093.1:0-13319 GCA_018245575.1 Jemadia suekentonmiller
GAAGAATAATTACAATCCCACGTTTCACAAGTTTTTAATATGTCCCATGAATTATAGGATGACAATACTTTATTTAATTTTTAATGTATCTATTACCAACTTCAAATGTTGGTATTCGAAGAACGGTTCACAATATAATAGCCATGTGCATGCTTACGTTCTGTTAATTGATCCATTGATCCAAGCTAGCGTGTAAGCTAAAGCCTAGCCGGAGCGTTATAGATTCGATTGCCATCCAGAACAAATGTTTATATAACGAGATGAAAATGCTTTATTATTCCGTATGCGGACATAAAATTATTAATATGTACTTAAGATTGTGGCAAAACGCGACTAAACCCGACGCTAGCAGATCGCGGTATGGCGCGGTCTGTCTGGGCACAGCTAAATGCCCTGGCCGTGTACGGGCAGCAGCGCAAGCGGTGCGAGGTACTGCGCTCTGCGATCCTTAACCCACATGCTCAGTGGGGTTATGGGTACAACTACAACCCCTCAGGCCTATTGCTATATTGCAGCCTGTTGCTAGACAGGCCGAGTCTAGCAACAGGCTGCAATAGACTGGTGGTGATATATATAAAAATTTACCTAATATGTTTTAATTTGCCGCCTGTTCAGAATAGAACATACTAGCCTTATTTGCGAACAAATGACCACGTGCGAAGTTGTCCCAGGATATGCATTAGATATTATTACGCCATACGAAACACAATTACAACTGACAACTGATGATATCAATTGTTTCTTAATTTATAGGAATATTTATATCATTGTATCCAGCTGGACAGTCTTTAATATCTCAAAAATCATTGTCACAGTAGCGGCCACGGCAGTTGCAAAATGAGTCGCATTTATTATAATAGTTTACGATATGTACAAGGCATATGCGTGGTTTATGATTCGAAACAATGAGGCTACTGAGGTACACAGGCTTTAAAGCCAATTTATTTTAGGTACAAATGAGTTTACTCGTAATATGTGTTAACATCATCGACGCTTCCAACTCAACCGATAAGCGCGGGTTTCTTCAAAGTACGAGAGAGTTTAAACGCTGCCAGAGTGACCAGGTGGTTGCAGACTTCGCACACATTAGAAAACCTTATGGAGGACTCTATGGCGTGCTGGTTCCGCTGCGATGTTTCTTTTTTTAACATTACGTGCGCGCCAGTATTTGAACCCAAGACTCCAGGTGTGGGAGATTGAATTCTAAGCTATCACGTTGTCGCCGCTAATGCAATAAGCTGATATCGCAAACTAAGCAGGGCCAGTGCTGTGGAAGTCAAAGGGACTGATAAACATACATACATACATATGCATATCGTTTTTAAATACGTATTATAACATGATGACCTTTTTTCAGGGCAGATGTAGTCCAGCAGTGGACGGCAATATACTGATGATGGTAACGTAGAACAACATTTAATCAGTTTCTTTGGTCGTGTGTTTGAAAGTGCGACTATCAGTCAACAACTCATGAGTTAGACCTCCGATATTTGTATATTACCCACTGATATAGAGCCATATGAGACAAATGTGTTGCCAGGTATCTTACGGGATAAGCAAACAACCTGACATGCTGCTTCAATATCACTCTCTCGTACACGCAGCCCGCTTGGGGACATAAAAATAAATACCTAACAGTCTAGCTAGTCAAGTAATTTATATTAGTCTATTCAAAGCTTCAGTAACTGGTGTATACTGAGAATTTATACAACCGCGACGAAGGGAATTCTACGAAAATATGAATATTAACTAAAATGTCTAGAGAAGTTAGGTATATTCTTGAAAATAACACTCCCTTTTACATTTAATATTTTTATGTTAAATACGCGATTGTATTTAGAAATACATATTTGACATATTTAATTTGACAGTGACTCTTTATGTCAAAGACTTTTTATGTAAAGAGACACGAGAATAAACATTTTTGCTTCAACCACTCTGTCATACATTCCAATGGATACAATAATAAACGTAACATCACGCCTGCATACGGCGAACAGGTAGGCAGAAGAGTGTAGAGTTCATTTCCACGTTTCAGCAGTCACATTTACCACGGAATGGGTGGCGAGCGTATTGTCACACACCGGACATAAATCCTATTGAACTAATTGAAATTGAACTAGAAAAAGTAAGTAAGAAAAAGTTCAATAGAACCCAACCCGGGATTTGAACCAGCGAGGCAGGCAACTACAACAGTAACCAGTTGTAACTACTAATCACCCATCATCATCACCATATAAAACCCATGTATCGTTTCGAGTGTCTCCCTCAGTATGAGAAACGTTAGGTCATACTCCGCCTGGCTGACCAAACGCAGCTCAGTCCACTTCACTGGTATTCAAGATCAATATGAAAAAACTCTGTTAATCTCTAAATTCTACTATATATCTAAGTGTGTGTGAATGTATAAAACTATTGAAAGGAACAATATAACTAACATTATATGTACATGTATACATATATGTAAATACAATGCAGTTTTTGTCACACAGTGCGGTCAGCTTAAACGCATTCCTGCTGGCGACGGTGTCGGATGACAGTTGACCATTCACCACAGAACTGTGTCAAGTACTGGGCGTAAGTAGACGTTATTATTATTAAATCATCACGCCAGATTCCTTACGGTGTAAACAGAGGGCATGTACTGCCAAATATCATTATCCTTGTAGATATGACGAGTTCCTTCTACATAGTTTCATATTATTTATACATATATACATAATATATACATACAACTATATAGCAGAAAGATGAATGTAATGTGGAAAAAAAATCTTACAAACGAAATCAAAGTTACATTTTCAAAAACCACATATTGTTTTGCCGTACATTTCTAACAGGGAACGCGAAACATCACGCCTGTAATCCCTGAAGACGTAGGCAGAGACGTGTAGTACAGTCCCATGTTTCATCAGTTACATTCGCGTCCCAATATAGAATAAATGTTGAGCTTATTACCATACAAAGGGTACATGTCCAGACTCGAGTCACTACTAAAATGTAACTGGAAACAATTTTTAAAATGCCCAAAACTTTAATACGACTAATTGTGTGTGGGGAGCGGACGTTTGCTAACTTAACAAAAATATTGAATTGTCATTCTCTTTAAGAGATTGCCGAATTTCACGTTATTTGAAACCAAAACCAGATTAGTTCCGTGCCTTCATATCTATCGATGTCGATGAATAGTTAAAAATAAAAGAACACTAATAATATATGAAACGAAATAGACAACGGATTGAATATCGTATTTCTTTGTCATTTATATCAAATGAAACTAGTGTCTACATAAGAATTACAATGAACAAATTAAAATAGCATCTACATTTATGTACGGCAAAGAGTTTTTAAAATTAAACGTTCACGATTTAATATATACCGGCTTAACTCACGTTGATTTTTCGGGAGAACCTGATTAGATTCAGACCTATTCGTGCCAAACGCCTTCTTCATAAGCTCGTACAGCTCGAAGCCCGATTCTAACTGATACTAATATCTGGCTATTACTAGTACAAACCGATATTAGCTAACCTAAGCTAATAAAAGTATACCATAAAACATACGCAAGTTAAGCCGGTATATAAATTAATCATGTTTCACTTATATTATCGACACGCATGAAATATTGTATTGCATTACTCAATACTAATTTTTTTAATTGCAATCATAGTGATATACAATAGACCTTATATGGGAATAGTTTTTAGAACACAAGTAAACCAAGTAAGGATATTGCAATATAGACACAGCAAACTCTTTTTATTTATGAATCCTTTATGTCAAATATTTTATATATTCAATTTAATTGTCATTTATAAAAAATAATTTTAAGCATTTAATAATAATTAAATTTTAATATGTCATAAATTAAGTACCTAATCGTATTTTATATGTAAATAAATAATTGTAGCGTTATAATATTTTGTTTTGTCAAGTTTTTAGAGTAGGTACTCTTCTAATTTATAATAACAATTCTGTAGGTAATAAAGGTTGCTTTAATTTTTTCAAAGAAATCCTTGTCATTTATTAACAGTAGTATTTCATCAGGCAGATTATTATAAATTTTTATGCTCATAACATATGGTCCAGAGCTTTATAATTTTAGTTTAGAAATTGGGATGTCGTTTTTTTTTTCGACTTTGATAGTCTCGGTTATTCGTTTCGCGCAATGAAAAATTGTAGATAATTCTGTGTGATTTGTCGATATTAATTTTATAATACGTAAGTGAAATGAATTCATAATGTTTTATCGATAGCCCGCCCCTCGTCTGTACATCACCATTAGTGCCGTTGTCGAAGGACATCAATCATAACGGAGACCTGGACTATCGCCCACACCACCGGCGATGCGCCTCCAAGCGGTGATCACTCACTGTTCGAACACCAATACATTACTACGAATTTTTCTACGTGTATTTAACACTCCTATTATATAACACTCGTCTAACTCTTCGGTGACATATAGGCATGATTTCACATTTACATATATTGTATCACCGAACGACAACAAGAAGAAGCACAACAGGTCTCTGATGATATTTGGCACTCGATTCTCTCTGCCCACCCCGTAAGGGACCTGGCGTGAAGACATATAATTAGATATATATCTGTTACACTTAGAAATAAGGTGTATTTAGATTTAATGTCCTAAAAGAGGCCGATATTAAGAATCAAATAAATCAAATTTAAGTATATTTGTCATTGTCTCGCATAAAATACTCTTATTCCTTAGAAGCCTCTGAAGGAATTATACGCAATACATTTAAATAACCAGACCGGTAGATGGGTGCAAGAGGGAACCAAGATTTGGACTCTACCATTTTTATTTCTACCAACTCTTTTCTTCATTCCACTGCTGTACAGAGATCTCCTAAAAGAAATTCAATTTTAGATTTTTAAGTTGTGGCTCGGAGTCTGGATGTGTGCCCGGTGTATGAGAGTAGGCTCACCACCTATTTCATAGTGAGACATAAACTTAAATGGTGAAACGTGGCTGTACCACACTCCTCTGTCTACCTCTTCGAGGATCACATGCGTGATGTAAGATTATGATTATATTAAAAACGTGTAAATTTGCTGATTGTTTCATTACAATCGCGTTTGGTTCTCTCTCGAATAAACATTGACATAAATCCTCGTTATTTGTAACGCACTATTATCGATCAAACTAACACCCATTCATCAGGATTAGCATTTCGATAGCCGAACCAGATTCACGGTTGCCCCCGCCAACCTATTCCCAAGGACATAAAGTCGAATTTCCCTTGAAAATTTTGAAAAGTTGCGAGCTATCGTAAAGCAAATACGTCAAAACGTCATGTTTTACACGGAATCAGTTAAATATTAACGAATAGTCTGTCTATTTGTATTGCTTCCTCATGATATGAGCTGTGCCTGTTTATTTACAAACTTTCTTCACTTGCTACAAATTATTATTATATCCTCGCCAGGTCTCTTACGGAGTAGGCAGAATACGTTCGCCAAAATGTCTGTCTTTACAGGTCTGCCGTGCTTCAAAATTTATGACTGTAAATATGAACGCTAGTTTCAAAGACTTCGGACTCCCTCACTAGCCAGTATTTGGCCTATTTAGTGAAGACAGATGACCGTTGAAGTAAATATTATCTTGAGACAACCCACACCTCGGCATCCTAAACTGGGCACAGTCTGTACTGTATTAACTAGACAATTGATCACCAAGCAATTTTTCTAATTTTCCAACACTTCTTCATAAAATTCTAAACTTCTTAAAATTTTATAACACAAAATCAACCTGCTCATCCACAAGTATTCGTCCGGTACAGGGAATCGAACCCACATCCTTCGATACTGTCATAGGGTTACCAAGGCTAATGAGCTAGACAAAATAAACTCACACTGGAAACACTGAGTTTAAGGAAACCGTTCTATATGGATCGGTGTCAGAAGCCGTGCACTGCGATCCTCAACCCTCATGGCAAGCGTGTCCACCTAGAGTAAAAACCCCTCCGAGGAGGGAGTTCTGTGTCCAGCAGTGGATTCAGACAGGCTATGGTGATGCTGGTGATATGTAATGGGAAAAGTGATAAATAAAACATTTTTACGCGATAATTTTATTTCATAAGACCACCTTTTAAATTTTAATCACAGGTGAGTAGACTAAATGATAAATACCTACAATTTTGCAGTTTTAAAGTGGTTTCGAGATGTATTTGCAAAGTTTAAGATACGGCGACTATTTTAGTTTGTACGAATTTTTTTAGAATAAACGTAGAATTTACTAAATAATTAATGTATATAAGACCTATCTGGTTTATCGGAATCACTACAATTATCATCTATATTTTCATCTTCCTTTTTGTCATTACATTTTTTATTTCTTTCAGTTTTCGTTTTCCTTCTTCCTTCTATGTCAGGTTCACATTCTTCGTCTATAGAACTGCCACTAGATGAATCTGATTTTCTATTCCTCAATGGCTTACTTGGGCTTTCGTTCTTTACAACTTTTCTATCCTCAATACTATCAATACTATTAATAAGTAATGGTTTGGTATCTACGTCATCACCTTGTTTATCATTAGCTAACACGAATTCCCAGTCATCTTTAGAATCGTCTTTTTTTTCTGGGGCCTTCGTTGCTTTCCCTAAGTCTTGTTCCTCTGCGGTATCTTCATACTGGGTAGCAGTGCTACTTACAAAATATTCGTGGAAAGTTGCCGCATCCTTTACATTTTCTCTCGTTCTGCTCCCTTGCACACTAGGAGCCAAGCCGTTAACGACTTCGGAAACAAGAAGCCTAGCCGGTGTGTTTAAGTCTTGTTCCTTTTCTACTGTCGTTCCATTTGCGCTTGAACTACCCTCATCATTTTTGATATCACTCGTCGTGCTTCGTAGTGCTCGATTGGTAATGTCTTTTGATTCCTGATCGTAATATTTCTCTTGAATAACGGTTGCTGTAGGATCTTTTATTTTATCAGTATCTAGAACACACCTTTCTTTAGTTTTTACATCCTTAGAAATATCGCTTACTGTCGAAGGTGCGATACTGTCTTTATTCTTGACATTTGTTACATCGTTTGCACTTCTCTCATTACCAGAATAATAACCTTGAATTTCTCCGGAGGCTAGCTTCACAACAAACTCATTTAGGGATTCGTTTAAAACGGCACTTGTGGTTTCTTGTTTTGTTTCATTTCGGTCCCGAATCTGAATTTCATGTTTCTCTTGTTCAGCATCTTCTATATCACATTTTGTCATTTCTAATAGGAGGTTTCTTGCTGGTTCATTTAATACTTTTTCCTCCTTAGTTGTTTCCTGTGAAACCGTACGATCATCTTTTTGGTCCTTTATGCCCTTAGCTTTCGTTGCATGCACAGCACTTTGCAGTTTATTAGGATTTTGTTCATCAAATAGTTCTTCGACCTCCGTTATACCTGGTATCGCTCTACCGCTAAATGGTGATAAGAAAGTTGATCCAACAGAAGTAGAGTCGTGTCCATCTCGGGGATTAAGTATGAGTATATTAACTGTTTCAGGCGGTCTATTGACAACAGTTCTGCTACCTGCAGATGTTCTGTCGCCTCCTTTTATAGGCACGCCTTTAGAATCAACTAAGCCCCTCTTTTTTAGTTCTTCCAATAACTTTTCGTTCTCCTTCTTCTGTTTCACACGTTTCAGACGAAAGACCTCCTCCCTTTCCATTTCTTCTAATTCAGAGAGAATGTACCTACTGGTTTCGTTTAGTCGAGGAACTATAATCTTCGATAGAACGTTAGATTTCCTGTGAACAAATTAAACACATCAGTAATGTTATTCTTCACTAAGCTGACAACTTTTTAACACAACACACTAGCAACTTGTATATGCTTACAAATACTCATATCCTAAGATTGAACATAAGAATAAGACTTATTGACCATCCAAATACAACTGGAGAAGAAGGAAAAGATTCCTCATCAGTTGTAAATTTATTAAACCGTTCTGGGTTGCTGCTTAACTGCCTGCCTTGACTGCCTTGTTGGTCGTGCTGGTCGCAAGCGCGACTGCCGATCGGGAGGTCCCGGGTTCAAACCCACGGGCTCCATATAACAAAACTCCATGCCTATATTTCCCTAATTGGGTAGGCAGAGGAGTGCAGTACTCCCACGTTTCACAAAGTATGGTGCACGGAACATGCAATAGGGAGTGAGCATATTTCCTTAATGTACATCGGTGAAGCCACATTGTCATAAATCCAAGAATAAACATTCCATTTAACCTTTCACACGTACGTAGGCGCTCCTAATGCGGGGTTTATTTATAGATTTACGATAAGACAACCATGCCTCTGGAGAAAACTGGTGATTGTTAAATTACCGATGAAAATAGTGAAGACAATGATCCACCGAGCTTTGATTGATTGGTCTTCTGTTTGTTAAAACTTCGTACACGGCTATCCGATCCCGTACTAAAAATAACTTATTGTTAGCTTTTCATTTGATAGGGCATAGACGAATAGAATATTAAGGCTTTTAATCACTCAGCTAACACTTTTAACGAATGTAAGCCGTGTTCTCCGATCTCCAGCCCACATGCTCCGTGTGAGCTAAAACCTCACAAGCAAGATCTATGAAAAGCAGTAAACTTACATTTATAATTCAAAAGTACTAAACAGTCAGTTTCCAAAAACCATACCCTGAGATTAAAACGCGAACATAAAACTGCACCATACTCTGGTGTATTACGTCAATCCAGTTCGCAATTCAAACTCGAACCTAAACTATCAAATGCAAGTTTCAGTTAAAGCACCCCCCTCCCCCGCCCCCCCCTCTTCTCCCAAAACATTTACACGGAACTCAAAATAGATCACTAATTGACCGTACGACTGACAACCCTGTTATATAGTCCCTATAAACTTTGCTAGGGTTGTCTACTTAAAGAATATTTATATTAAATTATTATGTTACGTCACTTACGTCACATCAACGGTTATGCAAAGATCGCCAAATATAGATTCTATTCCTACAGATCTGACCTGCGTTTTCTACATTTATGACTCTATTCATACACGAACGCCGGTTTCGCAGTCTTCGACTTATGACTTTTAAACATAATATAAACAAATAGATACATAGCTGCAACTTGTTTTAACTTACACTAATGACCATGATTCTCTCTAGTAACTGCTAAGAGGCATAGAGCGTATCTACTCCATTGCAGTGCATTTGGGCAAATAGGCGAGGATTGAGCTGTAAGTTCAAACTGTGTACTAGATCTTTTTTTACTCGCCATTTAGGAATCCAACGAAACTTAACGATTGTTCACTGTTTAGAGTAATCAGGACCGACTGCATAATATACTCTCTTAATATAAGACTACTAATGAAAATGTGTTAATAGCGGTCAGTCATAGCACCGCAGTCAATTCTGCGTTCTAGTGCGGACTGCTTGCGTTCTACGACCAATTAGAAAAAGAACAATATTGTACATAGGTATATTTATATATATCTAGCCATACACTATTGGAGGTCCACTGCTAGAAACAGCCTTCCCCTAATCACTCCATTCGTACACACTCCAACCCTTCCTGGCCATTTGGAATCCACCTGTATCCGGCTGTCTACTTCAGTATTACACCTGAGACGCCTATATGTATCTAAATTGATAGGGGCTTTGGAACCTTCGCGATAATTGAGCGGCTCTCGTACAAAGTAAAAATTCACAGTCTATAAGTATAGACATACTTGATGCTCGGCGCTCACTACCACGTCCGCAAAAGAGCTAGCGTGAGTATATAGTAATAACACTAAAACTACTTTCCGTATCAAGTTCCTGTGCTCAACTCACTTTTTTTTCTCGCCAGCGCCAGCCCTACTGCATAACAAACTTACATTGAGTGTTGTGCCTGTACGACCATTTTTGCTTTACTTAGTACCCTGTTACAAAAATATGCAATAGATTGTTGAACGTTTCAGTGTTGAACCAAATTGAAAGGGAATTATACAAAGTGGTATATTAAGTCTTTGGGTGTACAATTAAGAATAAACGTATTGTATTGTCGTAGAGACTAGAGATTATGGGCATAACCTCTCAGGGGAGACCAATGTCCAACTGTGGGCTGCAATAGGCTGATGATACTGGTGATGTTGTTACAGAAATCAGTATTAGTCAAAGGAAGATGACACTAAAATGACTGTGTTTTAAACAACGTACAATCTGTATATTCCACGAGAAACATATAAACATATACATATATCTAAATATGTTGCGTCTAAATAAATACCTAAATGTCTAAATAAATGGCATTCAATTATTATACCAGCAAGTCAGGTCCCTTATGAGGTGGGCAGAAAACACGAAAAGCCAAATAAAAATTTCCTTCTGGGCCTAATGTGATTCTTCAATGCTCAGATTTTTTAAATTGAATTATGATAGCAATATCACATGAAAATATTACGTTCTAAAAGAAGGTCAGTCCAAAAGCTCCTTTAACAAACCAGCATGTATTAATTCAATGAGTGAAGGAGAAGCTAAATAAATCTGTGAGGACTGTAGCAGGTGGAAATCCTTAATCTCTGCCTACCCCTGTGGGATGTAGGTGTTATAATATGTATGTAAAGAATCGCAATTTAATAATAAAATAAGGGGTTCCTATGTCATTAATAACATCTTCGTTTTAAGACTAAATTCTGCACACCTAAATATTATCCAAAATATTCTGATATAGTGACTAACTGTAGGTACTAACTGATATAGTGACTAACGTACAAAAGGTCACATCGAACATTTCGATGTTCGAAATTCAAAATTAGCAGATTAATTTCGAATTTTGAACGTCGAAGGCAAGCGCGAGAAAGAGATAGAGGTACAGGTGAAAAGGGATAGAGGAAACAAAATCAAAATCACATCACGAGTATTCGTCGTCACTAATGACACCATTAAATACCATCATCACCTAGTCGTTATGCAAAAACAAAATGGCGTATTAATGCGAAAAAAGTAGAGTACAGAATCGTAAATAACAATGAGGCGTGGTCAACTCGATCGGGGCGGGGCGAGGGACCGTGCTTCTTCCAGTGCTGCGAGGGAAAAAACCCATGGCTCTATTATTTCAACCGCAGACTGAACAACGGATAGAAACGTTTTTGGAAGAAACGTAAAAACGTAGGTAATTAACGCATGTAATCCCCGAATAGGTAGGCAGAGGTGTGTATTACACTCCCACATTTCACCAGTTACGTTTATGTCCCCCTATGGACTAAGTGGTGATTTTATTGCCGTACACCTGACACATATATATACTCCGAGCCACTTCCTGAAAATCTAAATTAGAAAACCCCAATAGTGCCCAAACCGGGATTTGAAACCAAAATCTCTCGATCAGCAGTTGCAATTCCAATCAACATGACCAACGAGACAGGAAGTCAAAACCTAAATTTGTAAAAGTCATTTTTAAAAACAAAACCGACGACGAGCATATAGGTATAAAGAGTCAGATATGTGCGTGAAGACATTGAGGAATACAGAATACATCAGGTCTGTAAAAATTTAGATGACATTCGATTCTCTTTGTCTACGACAACGGCATCTAGCGTGATAATATCATAATAGCTTAGTAGGATATTAATATTGGAGGTGAAGTTGAAAACTTGATTACAGTTCCGCCATCAAACGTACACATATTTGAAACTAATTAACATTTCAAAGACTTCTGTGCTTTTGCACCTTCACTGGTTGCATATAACTAAAACGTAGTATATAAACCCTGTTATTAACTGTACATCTTGCATACTTCATCTTATGTATGACTTCAAGCAAAACCATAGTACAAATTAATATTACTTTACATCAATCACATACTGTAAGACCTACAAGTATGAAACGATAGAGAACACAGCAAAAAAAATGTATATGAAGTTTAATTGTATGTGAGTTCAACGACCGCCTGTCATGGAAAATGATAGACAAGTTTTTGCACGGCCTGTCTATTGGTCGTTGACTCTATGATTTCTTCTATTAAGTTTCGCACCCCAGCCGGGCGTTAGATCGCAACGCGAGTGCACTTCCGCTCACGTGACTCGCGATGCAACTTATCGGGCGAGCACGAGTCGACAGTACACTCTGTGGTTCCGTAGATATTTTAAAATTTATTTAGGTTCATCAAACTATCACACCCAGAGAAAAAAGACACTAACAACTCTCTTAGAAAACGCTTAAAACAAATTAAGTTCAACGCTTCCTCTATGTGCATAAGCCAAATCATGACATGCATATAAACATACATTTACGGTTGTATCAGTAAACTACAAAATCATTCAACCTTACATGTAATAACATGTCATCGGGCCGTTATATCCCCGAAGAGGTATCCAGAGAATCGTAGTACACTTCCACGATACACTAATAACATTACTTACCATACGTCCCACTACTAGAAATTTCAAATTAGAGAAACAATAATACTGGATCCGCCGATCGAACCCGGGACCTCCGACTCGGCAGTCGCCCTATCTACCACCAGACCAATGAGGTAGTCTAATTACAACTTATAATTGTATGGAATATCCCCGCATTATTTACCACGGAACCCAAACACGCGTCTAACGGTCCCCATGTCACAGCGGAGGGCAGCGACCTCTATCTGAGCGCGTTAGATATTATTTTCAGCCCTTTCAAGATACTGTCACGGCTGTTATATGGAAAACCAATACAGGCAAAAAAACCCTTAATAATAAAATACTCACTGCAAAATTCTATTGAGAAGGGTGTGAACTTGCATATTTCAAAATGGCGTATAATATGATTATTGTGTGTTACGTACACACACGCACACTGTGCGGCCAGCTGAAGTAATTACATTGTTTTTTTACTCTTGGATCTTAATTTAAATATTAGTGTAGGTTCTAGACGTAGATCTAAAAGAAGATAGAACCACATGAATCAGTCAAATACCCTTGCTATGAAGAATCATCTGGCTACACTACAGAGAAAAAATATGATGTATAGTCATTCCTTTAATTTCAACGCACCGGAATTAATACAAAATCAAAATGGATAACTTTACCTAACAAGTTACATAAGTAAGCGTTTTTCCCTTGTGACAATTAAGTTATTACATAAACGTCAAATATACCGTCATGCCTGTATGTCCCCAAGTGGTAGGCAGAGAAGTGTAGGAATAGGCAAATGGGGTGAGCATATTGCCTTACACCAGGCATAAATCCGGACACCGAACAGTAGTATATTAATTTGTCATATTATGGCTATTAACGTACACAGTACAGTACTACGTTATCCTTGTCTAGTCTTACCAACGTATTTTATAGGTTAGTAGAAAATTAATAGCAAATTTAAATCCAAAGT
>DWDU01002094.1:0-13310 GCA_018245575.1 Jemadia suekentonmiller
AAATTAGAACATTTTTGTAGTGCCCGACCTGGGAATCGAACCCAGGACCTCCCGATCGGCAGTCGTACTTGCAACCAACACGACCAACGAGGCAGTTAAACTTTTTGATTTTGATAACTTTTAAGTAAAAAGTAGCATTAAAAGAGAAATCCACTGAATTTCAATGAAGTTGATTTAATACGAATATAAAATAAACTTGAGGGGACTTCAAAGTACTTTGATATCCCTTTAGCTTTTTCTGATAAAAAATATCAAAGTCAGCGCATCGCAACGTTTTCCTTTGCGATCGCGGCGTACCGAGCAAGCCTCCCCGCCCCGCACCCCGCACCTTCCCCTCCCCGCCGCCCGCACCTCCCCCCGCACCCCGGCGTCCACACTGAGTGGAAAATTGCATTTCATTGTGTCAACCTTTTACCATCCGCCGACAGACAACCGCTCCGCGCGACACCGACTGGATATTATTAACGCATTTATCGTTCTGCCGGCTCCCATCGACAGGAACATCGTCTGCGCTTCCGTGCCCTCGCACTAATCTATTATAAATGGCTCCGTCATTCATCGCTTTTAATAAACGCAAAAAGTGCCTCGGACGGAGTCGTCTCTCTCTCGTAATTTGCAGGCTGCAATGTTCGGATAATGAAAATCTGGCGGTGGGATCCAAACGATTATTACCTTACAATGTTCTCCGGGAATAAAAGCTTCATGGAGCCGACACTCCATTCGTCCGGTGCGCCGTCATGAGCCGTAGAGTGTACTTATGTACTTGCAAGAATAAGTGTCATGTACTTATGTATGTGTATCGTTGCATTTATAACTGCCGTTGTCCGTGTCTACTTCCAACGTCATTATTTCACCTTGACATGAAATAAAAGGTTGGAGTTTAGATTTTAATTTACAGTAATTAAGTAATCATGTATGCGAGGTGAATAACAACTTCACAAACTTATGAAAATATGTATTCTACCTCTCCCTTGTCGGGTCGACCGACCCCGGGCCGGGATACAGGGAGTTGTGAGAGACGACTAAACTCGGCACTGGCAGATCTACATTTGTTGGATCCCTACGGCCAGCAACCTAGGTGGTTCGCAACAGTGGCAGCAACCATGTATGCGGTTAACGTAATCTTTGTGCGCCGTCAGTTGGCCGAAAGCGCCAAGTATAATACGGCTAACAGCTGAGATTATATACTCGTACCGCGGCGAGGCACGTGGCTGACGCACGCACATGCGGACGCACGCGTGTGCCGTACGTCCGGCGTGGGGGCGCGTGCTCGCGCCACGGGTATACAAGCGATCGGCGCACATTGCTTTGGGACAAATTTAGGTGTTTTCATATACTAGTAGTATGAATTGAAGCATAGGACAGTTGCTCATACAGTCTAGAAACGTTTAAAAAATTTAGATTCGCGATCACAGAATTCGTAGATAGTGATTGATCTCCATCAAAGAAATTTAAGAAATAAAAATAAACTTGCAGTGCCCATTATTAGGCTCCATAAAGTGTCGAATTTATTTGTAGGTCAAAGTATACACTTCTATAACAAACTAACAAACGGCGCGGCTAATTTACTAGTTTGTAAATTTAAGAAATTCGTTAAGCTTCGATTATGTCAAAAAGTCTATTACAAAATTGCAAATTACATACAAGACATAGACGTTTGGAAATGCGTTGCTATAGTTCTAAGGCTTAAAACTGTAATTTATATTTTAGCACAAGTGTTTATTTTAAAAGATGTAGTAACATAACTATAAAATTTCTTTACCGCTTCTTCTTCATAGCGAGGTATTTTCTGAAGCAGTGGTAGTTTCATTTGTATATACAAAAAGTGTTCTAATGAACCAATTTCTAATAAATGATATTTACATAATATGATATGTGTCGTGGTGAAATCAAAAGTTGAATATCGGTAGCCTGAAATCAGTAATATCGCGAGTGGCACGTGCGAATAATGAGTATTGTTAGATCATTAATGCTCGCTAACTCTCCGGCGGCAGAGCGCCGCGTGGAGCTTCCCGGTAACCAATATACATCACGTCAACTCATCTCCAAACGTCCCAAGTTACAACAGAGACACAGTATTTTAGAAAACAACGTGATACCAATAGAGGCTATTGCAGCGTGCACACGTGCGACTCGCATCTTTATGAATGTGGTAGAACGCTTGTACGATAAGTGTAGATAATGATGGTAACGTGAAATAAACATTCCGTAGCTGATGTTATTCACAACCGTCGGTAGCGTCGGCTGCTAATATTAAAAATGTAACGCCAAGTGGTCCCGGTGTGTCGCTCTACCACTCTCCAGGCGCTCCGCGAGCCCGACGCGGCAGCGCTCGCCAGTGTTTCATAAGTAATATAAACCGCTTGTCGCTACGTGTAAATGAAATATTTCTCGCCCCTTGCTCTGCTAATAAGCTACATACATAATCTCAACATGCATTCACGAATTTTCACTCGCATTCTTTTTGAATTTCATATGTATAATGTGAGTCGGGAGAATATTATTTCTGTGTTTTTTTATTTGCGTTGCAGGTTTCGTATTTCGGACTTGATGAATTTGGACGAAGTAATAATTTAGTCTGCATTTTGATACATTTATTAATGAGACACGTTAATTTCATGCATATCTTTGACTCAAAGACCACTACAATGACTCTGTACACCTGCACTAATTTATCTCTTTACCAAGACAGTAATGGAATACCCTGCCTAGGCGGATGTAATCCTCCACACTCCACATCCACGTATTTGTTACCGAGGGCATTACAGCCCATTTCCGCCCACTCATGATAACACATAAACACACAGTGACGTGGCGTCAAACAGCGGGCTACAATACCCGTGTGAGGTGTCTCGCAGACAGCACGCACTTACACTATGTAAACACAATCCGCTAATGTACAGTGAAACCTCAGTGTGTTAATTGCGCGAGCTTCGCAGCGCCCTCAATACACCGCGCTGTATTGAGTACTTATCTACCTACAGCACACTATATATTAACTCAAACATTATGTTCAGTCTTTATCTACAATTCCTTAGTTTAATATATTTTTTTTAGCAATATTGTATGTTCTACTCAGAAATACACACACAGGCTGATTACTAACCTACGTTATTTCAGATGTGCGTCGCAAGATTTTAATATTACGATGTGTATAGCATTGCCTCAGCGTACGTTCTACTGATTGACTAGATAGTTTGTTTGTGTGCTCCGAACAACGGAACGATTGAAATCTGTGACGTCATAACAATGAAGCTATCCGCAGAAGCGCCGTGACCTGCTTTGCGACTCCGAAACTGGAGCAGCGCTGGCACAAAACCAAGCCACCTCCGAAATCTGAACGAGAACGAAAACTACGTATTTGTATGAAAATTGTCCATTTTAATTTATGTAATTCGCAACATCAACGCCGCATCTCATTGCAAAACATTCACCGTTCATTTTTCAAATCTTCTATTTGTAATTTATATAAAACTTAAATTCGTTTATAGTTTTTGTCCGTTTATAAAATTATCTGCTTTTTAAGTAATTCATCTATATCATTAAATAATACCTAATTATAGATGGAAATAACCTTTTTCAAATTATTTAAACTATATTACAAAACCTATACAGCTAGGGGCAAAGGACTAGTTGAATGCATAATTTTATTTGCCAAAGACACTTACACACAAGGTGTATCATTTCCGGTACAAGAGAGAACAATTTCTCATACTCCTCGAAGACAATTCCTCGTAAAACTTTATGTAATATGAAATCTCCAAGAACATTAACGTTTTTTACAAAACCAAAGCGCAGTAACACCACTAACATGTGTATGTTCGTAGATGAGGGAAACTTCTTAAAGCTTTTTTATTTTCCCGCGCCGGTCCGCACGGGCCGACCTTTACTTTGTTGGCATTAATCGTGATTTATAACTTCAGTGCAGGTCTTTTCCTAACTATAATTTAGTTTGTTTTTCCTGTTGCCAGCGAGTCTCTGATTCGTCTCCACAATCAGAATATTAGCCATTCGCTTCTTGTACAAATGTTTTCAAGTTGGTGATAGTGTCAACTGTTTTAACTGATGCTATGCTGACTGTTTAGCGAGTGCATTAAGCGCAGCAGCACCTCAGTGCGGTACTTCAGTAGTAAACAACGAGACGTGTTAAGAAATGATATTTTAATGCAGAACCCCTCCACCGAACCAGAAAGAAGAAAAGCTAAAAGAATATTGACTTCTTGAATTGATAAGCATTGTCATTTTTGCCAACTTTATTTTGTAGAGTTGACTGCGTCGTCAGTCGTGTTAGCAGTGGTAGCAAGCGCGACCGCCGATCGAGAACAAGTTATGTACCGCAGAGCGGCCTGGACGTCCCCCGAGGCGCACGATGGGAGGCGACCAGCAGGGAGTGCACAATGAGAACTATTCGTAGCAGTCAATATGTACTTCTATTATTATTAGCCGTCATACCACGTCTCTTACGGACCAAACAGAGAGAATCGAGTGCTAAGCTAAATATCGCGGAGTCTACGTATACTTAATTGAGATAGTCCTTCGTCCAGCAGTGGGACGTTTAAGGCTGATGTTATTATCATTATATTTAAATGAGATATAACATAAGCGTCCAGCAATCGGAACAATATATCTTGGAAGCACACAGACTAAGCGGCTGGAGATATTTCCTTCGTGTTACGGGCTAATGGAAAGGCCGCGAGAGGCTGTGACTGACTCTCTCTCCCGCACACATACTCGTACATAATAAGAGTGAACCCTCGGCATTACAAATTATTCGATCGTTATTAACTGTCCATTGGGCGCTGGTGCACGTTTACTGGATTTAATTATTCAGCAGACGCAATAACCTGCGCGTACCTTAGATTAAAGGCAAACCTTTTTTGTTACGTGGATAATAATCTTTTAATCAACTTTGAACTGGATAATGCGCTTGTTGTCGTCATTAAGTCTAAAATAGTTCATTGTACAAATTTTATATATCTTATTTCATTTGATACGTATAAAGTATATCCACAAATCCATCTTCCTACAAAATACACTAATTTGCACCATATTAAAAGTTTAATATACACCTCAAACTTTTCACATCATTATTTTAACTATGTTTCTTACTTTGGTTATATACATATACCTACACCTAACATTTATAAAAGAAATATACACAGTCGCGTTAACCGGTCGTTCGCAATCACTGCAATAAAGAGAAAGCACAGTTTGCGGTGCACTTATTAATATCGAGAAATAATTTCGAAAATTAATGATTTTCTACTTCACAGTACGCGAAGTAGCGGCATGCAGCCAGCTGATGGCTGTTCGGTTTGAAACTAGTGAACAAGGTCCTGTACCGAGCCCCTTCACTGCAATACTGAGAGAACGAATCTAGCACATTTGTTGCTCTACATCAGAGCTACGAGTACGAGCATACAATCGCTCCGTACAACGATTTCTTAATAGCATTATAAAAGTACTTATTGTTTTGTTCATTATTACACGATATAGCAAAATACAATGATAAGGTATGAAATGTGGGCTTAATACTAGCAGCACACCTGCCGGACTGTTTAAGTCACAGTGGGTGTAGCGACCGCTTCGTACTGACAGCCGCCGGGTATACAAGCCACTCGTCCTCCGTTCTCGAGCCGCCGGTGCGCTCGCTGGCGGCCCTGCAGCCAGGCCCGCTGCACGCGGAGGCGGCCGACGCTGCGCTCATTTTAAAGTCGTATTTCATTCGAGTTTCCTATGTTCGCACTTAGTCTTCAAGAGCGCTGACACTGTTGCTAGTAACGAAGGGTTAAGTAATTGACTCTCATGTCATAGATCAGAGCGTAATGTAACCCTATTTAATGAAAAATATCTAATGACATGATGTGACGCATCTCGTAATTCAAAAGTTAACATAAGAACTTCTACTCTTGTTATCAATATTATTAAGTTATTATCTCATCCATTTCTCAAATACAAGGATTATAATGCGAGATGTAAGTCAATATTTGAAAAAGTATGCTAGAACCTTCCAAGTCGTTCCTTTTTTGGACATTACATTTACAATATTTTAATTTCGCATCCGCTGATGACTATCTGTGCACTCGGCGACATATGACAGTGCGAGACCAGTAACAAGAACTCGAGTCATAGTACCTCACAGTACCTGTAGGCATCTACTAAGAGTTAATCATTTGAATACTATTGTGTATATATGTTCGAATACGTAGATATATGTTTCTGAGAAATCTATAAACGTAACTGTACGCCTGTAATCCCCAAAGACGTAGGCAGAGGAATGTAATATCCTTCCACACTTCACCACTTACGAGTACGTTTACGTCCCACTAAGTAACAGATGGCGAGCCTTTTGCCATACACCGGGCACATTTCTAGAGTCCGGGCCACTACTAGAAAATTAAAAGCAGAAAAATCTAATAGCGACTGATAAGGGATTTGATCCTAGGACCTCCCGATAGATGAACCAACGAGGCAGGCGACATTTCTAAATATATCTCTTAACAGTAATATTTAATTTATAATACGCTGTTTACCTCAACGCGGCTTCATACTTACACGAATGTCCGCTGTGTGGTACTAACCATACCTGACATTTTTGTAACAGAAATTTTATAACTAGGAATTCCTAATTATGTAATAATTAATATAGTTATCTGATTGGAGCATAAATGTAATAGCAATATTTATTGCATTTTATCATGATTAAATGTGAGCCCCTTTTTATGTTGTCTGTAAAGATAAAGCGCATTTACGCTACATGTGGCATAAAGTATGCTACACGTACAGGCGATGGCTACTAGAACATGACGACACCCCCCCCCCCCCTCCCCCCCGTCACTGCGCACTACCCTCCTCGGACCTGTTTATAAACTGAATATAAAGACAACGCATACTGTAAAACTTGTCATACTTCGATTTCCTTTTACATGTGATTTTAAATAGAGAACGTATGGTTCGGTATCATATATGTAGATATAAAACATTTCACGAAGCGTCCACCAACAGATATCTTTTGGTGGAACTGCTGGATATGAGTGTGTTCTCAGAATGAGATAGGTCATTATCATCTCAAGCTTCAATAGATTTATGGTTATTGTGTGTTAAAAATGGCAGTTTAATGTAGTGAGCTCTATGCGTTGGTAGAGATCAGCAAAAACGAGTTTCATTTGCGTTAAGTAAATATAGCGTTTGCAAAGCTATCGAATTGCCTAGAGCAGTAGAGCAATAGATAGGGAGCCGAATATAGTTCAAGTTAATTATTGACGATTACGATTAATAATAGCGATAACGATTAATCAACGAAATGTTTAATTGGTTAAATATCTAAAGGCATGCAATGCGCATGTTGCGTCCAGCGCGCATGTTAGTTACATCGGTCATAACAGCTAGGACTTATGTAACGGCCTTTAAAATTGAAAGAACATTTTTTAACTCAATTAATTCGATAAGACTAAAGGTCCTTTAGTGAAACCGTCAAAGTAAGATAGGGGCGATGCTAAAGCGGTTGAGTTATCCGTAATCTTGGCACCGCTGCGGGTCGATTGTAACTAATCCAAACGGATGTCCCCATTACAATATTTAGCCCACGGACGGAGCTGCATTTTGGTTCTCGGAGACTTCGTGTAGCTTTAAAACAAATTTCTTTGTCGCTTTGTATGTCATTTATCATATAAATAAAACGTAAAAAAAGGATTACGGCGTACTAGAATGACAATAGAAAATACGAAAATTCCTATGTTACATTTAACCGTTGTGCGTCGTTCCCATGCTAAAACAAATGAGTAGTCATCTAAATCATCAAACTTATTCCATGCTGTGCACAGGAAATACCCAATAATATTGAATATCATTTACGCCTGCTGCAGGAGTATAAAGTGCGCACACAATGAGATAACGATCTGTGGCTCGCGCGCGACGCGGCAGCCTCGGCACAGTTGCGTCTTAGCAGATTTGTTGCACGCAGATTTGAACAACAAAATACGTAACATCCCATAGCATGTAAACGCTCGGCGAAGTTTGCACTACTGTCCCAGTGTTCGTAGCTCGTAGCCTCGTAGCCTCGTAGCGGCGCACCGTGGCGGGAACTAAACCATTCGTCGTAGCGAAGTTTTAGCGACCCACCGGGTTGACCTACTTACCTACAGGCCACTTTCTATTACAGGAAACGAGACCTTAATACTCACAACGTAAAATACAAATTGGTTGTGCAAAATAATTAATATGAATAACATTTAAGGCTTTTATTTCAAATAATGTTTTTGGTCTTTAAAACACATTTGTGAATGAGCTTGTTCTACAATCACTTAGTCACGGTAATGCATTATAAGTGTACACATACAGACATTTCTGAAATTCATATTTATTTAACGTACATAATATACATATGTCTGTATACTAGGTGTTTTTCGCTCGTACGAGTGCTCGCTCGCGTTTCATATAAAAAAAATTATAAATGTCATAAAAGGCACGCAATGTAAAATAAGAAATGTAAAACAAGTTATTTTTATACATAATTGCACTTTGAGCAAGTTGTATCCAACAGTTTAAATATCCACGTCGAAAATCTATTCAGCACACGGTCCGCTCGCCGAGGTACGTGTGTACCACTCGTACATCAGCCACCACTGCCACACACGTCACTGCAATGAAACTCTGCGAGAGCAACTCTGTTTTAATTATTTACTGTAGTGGAAAAACCATTAATTTCTGAATAATATTGATTTTTGTCTCTTGACACATTTTTACGGACAGTTCTGTTGATGCCTTCATTTTTTATGTTTATTCGCTAATTGAAAAATATTATCATGCCATTAATACGTACATCATTCCGCCTCGCGCTCCCCGCGGAGAACAGCACCCGAGGAGCCAACACCTCCGTCCTTGCTGAGCCGACGTTTTCTTTTACATTCATCACCTACACGCGCCACTTTCGACACTTGTCTCCCCATCACCGGTATCTAAAGTATTTGACAGATATAAATGAAAAGTGATTTTGTTCACTAGGTTATTCCACTTGTACCCAATCGAAGGTAGATTTGATCACTGTTATTATTATTATTGTTAACGTGCAGGCAGGAGTTGAGGCCCGGGACAGTGGAGTGTGAAATTTGTTCAGCTTCCCGCGGTATGATTCATGGACTGTAGGATTTGTTTCTGCTTCACGCTTTAATTACGCGCAATGAATCTTTGCAATACTAAAAACAATCTTGAGAAGCACTGACAGACGTTTAGCGGCTGGTGTGGCATACAGTAAATCTTCAGTACTGCAACCTTATTTTGTATTTAATCCTAATTTTACACCCATTAAAGATTTTCTATTCCGGTACGTTGCCCCGGAATGAAGCCGGAAGTTATGGATACAATTCCCATTTGCAACAGATAATTGTGCGACGAGCACTAGTACTTTGTCTGTGTCCTGTCTAGGTGTGGAATTATCAAAGTACATTAAAACTATCCGGCTACATACCTTCATAAACGTATGTATGGTTATCATGCGTCTGGTCACCGTGGTCAGGCTTCGCCTATGGTGATCAGAAACATGACCAGACCAGATGTATGATCAGGTGGAAGTGTGAGCTATCCAAAATATTATTTTTTCTATATGTCAGCACCGTCTTGTGAAAAACCATAGTGTTTGTACGTACGCGATATGTGGCCAACTAAGCGACCGAGCTGCGTTCCTTGAGCAACAACATTGGTCCAGTAGCCACATTCAAGGACACTCGAGTGGATGTGCTCGCTCTATACAAACCGAGCATTCGCGGCCACACTATCGTACATCGGCTAAAAGTTCGTTTACACACGGTTGGTTTACATGGAGCGCTATGACTCGCAGCGCCACATTAGTAAGCAATGTTTTAAATGAATGCTTTTTATTAACTTTGCGTTTGTATATGTGTGGGTACATGTTCGAGCGGCGTGATGGATGCGATCGGCGGTTAATTGAGTGGAATCTGGCAAGTCGCAATTTATTGAACGTTCGCGGCGCCGCTTCACGGAGTGCTTTATTTTAGTACTATTGCTTCTGCTCGGGTTGTGTTGTGAGCGGCCCCACATTTGTTATACACGTCACGCGAGTCGAATGTAATATTTGAAATTTACAAGCACATGTCAATAAATTATCACAGTAACACTTTGTTTTCATGGAATTGTAAATCCAATAAGTATCGGTAATATCAAGTAATAAGCTTGTCCGATAGGATCGTAAAAATGTAATATTCTTACAGTGGTTAGTAAAATAGTGGTTAATAAAATATTCTTAAAGTGGAATAACATACTAATATCCTAACAGTGAGTACAATCAAACGAGAATAAATTATTTCTTATATCTCGTTGTTTTCTTGCTGATCCCGCGTCGCTTCCTCTCGCTGTGTGTATTGCGCGTACAATACACACATAGATAGATGAACATGTACTCCGTAGAGGCAACACCACTTAGTGACTGGTCACCAAATATTAACTTTTATCACAACTAACTTTGACTTTGACTTTCCTCCAAGCGACGTAGGTGTCGAGTATTTTTGTATAATTTATAACGTAAAATATGTTCATATTCCTTTTACAATGAAACGAACCAGTTCTCGGTACTACTGAAAAAACAGGAAAAACATATCGTGGAATTGCTCTATACTTTATCGGCTTATTTCGGTTTATTGGTTAAAACAAGGAATTGCGGAGAGCCAACGACGGCCGACGCGTTCTCTGGCTTCTGGCACCAATTTAATATATTTCTTTTCAATCTCCGTTATATATAAAATAGCGTGTTAGCAATTGTCCTGCCAACAACTCTAACCTTCTTCTTTAATTTATTATATAATACTATAGGACATTAATACACGCAGTACGACTACAAGTGGCGTTAGGTGTATTCATTCATTAACATGCAACATTGCTTTCCGTGTTCTACTGTATCTGTGTTATGAACCCCGCTGGCAGATAAGGTATGACGAGGCCAGCCTAGGCACGGCTAACTAACCTGGCTGCGGACGGACAACAGCGTAAGCTGCGATCTCTGTCTCATTCTGACAATTATGATGATGAGCCTTAAACGCAGTGATGATGACATTCCAAGGTCCACAATTCTAAATCAATAATTTTATATTAAAATAAACAGTTTGTGATGAAGCGGTTACATCACCATGTCTTAACAACACATCTTTTTTCCATTATAAGAAGTATATTATACAAAAACTGATTCCGGTGGAGAGGTGCATTACAAGAAGGCCTGAGTCTGACCCGCGGTGCAATGCCATCTTTACTTCATATTATGTATCGGTATAATGTACTATCGGAGGCTGACTATTATTAAGGCTCAAGGGTAAAGATCGCTGCTCAGAACAGGGACGTAACGTTCACGTTGAACCAGGTACCTACATAGGTTTTAGGGACATCGGGTACGTCTGCTACCGGGCGACCTCTGTTCTTAGATTTTCGCGTGCGTGGTAAGTCAAACGTAACATTACATCGCGCCTATATTTCACCGAAGGATGCAATACACTCGTACATTCTACCAGTACCACAAAATATGGAGTAGGCTCGCGGTAGGCCACACAGCCGCTACCACTGGCCCGCCCGCACCTAGCGCGCCCCCACGTCGTGGCAATAATTGATACATGGTCGGTACATGTGCTGCCTCCGTGCTCGAGCGGTTGTGAGTGCGGCTACTACTGGAGGGGTCCCGGGTTCGATCGCCGCCTCGGCTACCATTGGATTTATCTACCTTGTCATTTCTAATAGTACCTCAGAGTCTGAATTAGTACCCGGTGTATAGCAATAGTTTCACCGTCTATTTCATGATGAGACTTAAACATAAGTAGCGAAACGTGGGTGTGTAGTACACTCCTCTGCCTATCTCTTCGGAAATTACAGGCGTTTAACACTTCGAACATTCGCCGCAGTTAAGGGAAATCCACTGTTATCAAAGTAGACCTTTTTTTGTTTACGGGAAGGAACCTTTAATAGGTACCCCGGTACCCAGGTAGTGATACCGGGTCATGTGAGATTTTTACCATATTACCCCCCCCCCCCCCCCCTCTCCCCCGGTGACCTTCCTGAGCGCTGGTACTAGGACTCCGTGTTCTCCTCCAGAACGCACCGGTGGTCGTGTAGCGCGACACCCACGCCACCAAGCCCCATTCCACCCCCATTCCACTCCCCCCGGTCCTCGCGACAGTACGCGGCCACACCGACCGTCGTCGTTCCCGCGACCGCTGACTGAGCGGCTCTGCTGTAAGTCGCCCGTTACGACAGGCACTACATACCGTAGCTCGTATTCTACGAGTAGTCCCGACGTACAGGCTCAAACTAGACTTATCTCTTATGTATTTGAAAAATTGCCACGTGTATTGTACGAGTTACCAATTTGCATTATGAAAACGGTATATAATATAATATGTAATTAACGTAACAATATCACGCCAGTAATCCCCGAAGAGGTAAGCAGAGGACTGTAGTACACTATCACGTTTCACCAGTTGTGTTTACGTCCCACTATGGAATAGGTGATGAGCGTATTGCCACATACCGGGCACATTATCAGACTCCGAGCCACTACTAGAAAATGTAAATTAGAAAATCTAGTAATGCCCGACCCAGGAATTGAACCCAAGAGCTGCCGATCGGCAGTCCGGCAGTGGCACTTGCAACCAACACGATCGTCGAAGCAGTATTTGTGTGTGTTATCTTTAATCCTGTAAGTGTACTGGCACTGTACGAGTAGGTTAAATACGCACGTATATCGGTTTGTTATATCTGTGTATTCATACGTACGCCACTACATTAATTTTTAAATACTGTGTTACGGGAACGACCGATGAACAATGAATTGATAATGTACTCTGGGCAATGGAAATGTACTATTTATACAGTAAAGTATTGAAACGGTGTATAAACCGTAACTTCTTGCCTATTATTCCCGAAGAGGTTGGCAGAGAAGTGTGGTATACTCCCACGTTGCACCAGTTCCGTTTACGCCTATTGCCATACACTGGGCACAAATCCAGATTCCGAGCCAGTATTAGACAATCTAAATTAGAAAAAATCTATAGTGCCCGACACGGGAGTCGAACCCAGGACCTCTTGATCGGCAGTCGCGCTTGCAACGAACGCGACCAACGAGGCAGTCAAACGGTGTACATTTCGAAGTAATTCAATTGTGTAATTATGCATATTGGTAATACCATATTTAAACGCCATGCTAATCACACTACAACAGAACCACGTGGAATGAACCGCGACGTGATACACAGTGTCGAAGTGTGCACTCAATGATAAGACTGTATATACAACAACGTCACATCCCGCTTGTAATC
>DWDU01002095.1:0-13307 GCA_018245575.1 Jemadia suekentonmiller
ACGTTCAAAATTATCCGCAATTATACACGTTCAAATTAAAACGGACAGTCACATTAAAAAAAAATATATTATTTGGTTATATTTGTCTTCATACGCACAATTCACTTTGATCAGGTTTAAAACACAGAACTGAATTCCGATTATTTTTTCGTGGTGTTCTTAATTGATTGAACTTCATAAACGAAAGAACTTTCATTTCATTATAATGAAATTGCCTCACAGTATGTAATTTACAAACATAAAAATAATGCAGCTGTAAAAGTATTCATAACAAAGTAAATGAAAATCAGCTATGTTTTTATTACTATTTTATGACTAACAATCATACTGACACATCAATTACAATAACTTAATATTTATTCAGCAACTTTATCTTCTGTAACTTCCCATGGTTTTTCCGGTCGATGCATATCCCAAGGATGTGGTTTCTTATATACTTCCATCTCTTGCAATCTTACACCACCTTTAACAACCTCATCCAAAAACTTTTCAACTTTACCACCTTTGTTTGGTGTTATATCACAGAACATTTCAGTAATACCAGATTCGAGGCATCTTTGAGCGAAAACTCTACCTAGATTGATAAACGCACATGTGTCTGTGATGTTGTAGAGTTGTTTACGCAATGCCCATTCAGATGTGCGTGCTTCAATCACTGGACCATTGATGAAGTGAACTACTTGTGCAGTTACCAATCTGTGGCTCCGGATCAACTGTAATCTGAAATCATATATCTCTATTATAAAGCATGATCTTTGTCATCTGCAAGATATTTAATGTCTTATATAAATTTGTTTCTATATTTTAAAACTTAACATCACACCTGTAATCCCCGAAGAGGTAGGCAGAGGAATGTAGAACATTCCCATGTTTCACCAGTTACTAATACGTCTCACTATGGAATAGGTGATGAGCCTATTGCCATGCATCGGGCACACTACTACTCTCACACCGAGCCAATACCAGAAAATCTAAATTCGAAAATTTTTAATAGTGCCCAACTCGGGAATCATACCCAGGACCTCCCGATCAGCAGTCACACTTGCAACAAACACGACCAACGAGGCAGTCAGTACTTAGGTTCCATATTTTACTTTTAAACAGAGGTTAATACCAGATACCAATTTTTTTATCAACATCAATACATGTATGTATGAAATTGGTTTTAAGGGAGTCAATATTTTCTTTCCTTTCAGTTAGAATTAAGACTGTCCTATTAAACAGAATAAAGGTAAGACCCTGTATACAAGCTAGTAAAACCTAACACAGCAAGAAATACTACTGGAAACAATAATTATAAAGTGTATTGTTGTCCAAGCAGTGGCAGATGGTGGTATGACGCCATCTGTATAGGCATAACTACATGCCTTGGCTCCTTATGGGCAGTGGCGTAGTTGGCGTAGAACCCCTCAAGGGCATCCTATGTCCAACAGTGGACTGCAATATGCTGAAGATGACAATGATTGCTATACCTCAGTCCCTGTAGCTGAAAATATGATAGCAATGTGTGCTTCAAGTTACCACATGTCACGCCTAAATGTAATGTTTTTACTGTAAATCTCATACACAATCTTAAAAGTTGGTCCACAAGTGATGGAAAGAGTGACGCTCAGGATTTTATCTATGTGATAGAATTAGTAAGTATAAAATCTGTACATGAATGAAGTTCACCAACATAGCTCTCAGATTAATCACATAAAAAAAAGTAACATCACGCCTGTTATCCCCGAAGAGGTAGGCAGAGGAGTGTAGAACACTCCCACGTAATCACATAATTAATCGTAAATTAATTAATTAAAATTAATCATCATTAATCGAACCCAGGACCTCTCGATCAGCAGTCGCGCTGATAATAATATATATAGTAATATAATTTTATATACGTAATGTTGCAATACTATCATTTACTTGTAGACAATGATTACATATATTCAATATTTTTACTTATGCCAAAACTTGCGTCCAGGGTTATCTAAGTGGTATCCATCAGGTTTCCTGGCGATCCTAAGACGTTCCAAGTTTCTAGGGTTTCGGTTCATGAATTCAGCAGATACTGTCGAGCTAAACCTCACTAAATTTGGCAGAAACCGCAGCTCCCTTATGGGAAGCATTATGGGCTATATATATTACTGTCTAGTTCTTATTATTTTTAACACATTTACAATCGGACTATATTTAACAGCACATAACCTTATCAAAGCCCGTCAAATAATTTAATGTAATCTGTGTCATTTTGTCTGACAACTGAACCCACAAGACATTCGTGAAATATAAACTTATAATATTTAGTAAAATCCTCTTTTGGAAATAAAAACATGTCACTTATATGACTCTGTTTTATCTTAATATTTTACACAAAATACATTTATTATTTTAAATTAATTATTTCCGTATTCGGTATCAAAAAGGGTAAACTAAGAAACCACAGCAGTCACATTTAGAATAAATTTAGGTACGCGTCATTTCGTTTACTGACTGCTATAACATTTTCTGTTTATCAAAATTTCACAAAATATTTTATTTTGTACAGTCAGTATGGGTATTGTTGATTTTCTGCCAGCAATAAAATCTCCTTGCCACAAAGAACGCCGCTTTGTCTTGAAAAAACTAAACTGTGGCAACTGGATATAATCCAGATAAATCAAATAGGTTGCTACTTATGTAAAATAGATCCACACGACTTGTCTATCCAACTTATCCGTGTTGCTCTGTTCTCAAAAGGCATATGGCGGACGTTTTATATATTTTTGCATTGAAAACTGATAAATTCTTTTAGTTATGAGTATCTTGTGACCGCTAGAGCGTATTTGTAAAATTAGCTGATAAAAGTTAGATTTAAATGTGTAAATAAGTTTATTATACCTAGAGTCTTGTAAATATTGATATTATTTTAAAAAGGGACATTTATATTCTTATTGTTAGTGAAAAACGAAAAGTCTGTGATATAAACAATACTTAGGTGATAGAATAATTTCTTGAACAAGTTTGTAAATACTGTACAGTTATTTTAGGATTATAGTAGATTATATTATATTGAGAGAAGACTGAGAATTAGTGTGGTATTAGCAAGCTATGTCAGCTGTTACTCTACTGCCTGCGTTGAAAGAGAAACCGACAGAGGAAACCCTGCAGAATGGACCCAACCAATCAGGTAACCATGATCCGTATGATCCATTTGTTTTCAACCTATTCGCTTTTTGCTAGACGATGTCAATACGGGCTATTTACACGTCGACTTTCATAAAGCATTCGAAGTAGATTCCGAATCAACCGTATTTATGTGCCATTGACAAAAGATCGCAGTATGCCCTGGTTGCTATAAGTGGGCCGCATGCTTGTATTTTACAGGATCGTGTTAACTAGGACTTTATCTGACGATGTAAGGAAATAGGTCAAACATTTTGTTAACTTTATATCAACTTTCAAACGCTCCTTCTAATGTGTACATGGATTGTTTTTTTACGTTGTTTGTTTCAATTTACGCGTATATAAAAGCGAACAAGCCACCAGATTAGTGTCACAGGGCTTCCTGTAGTGTGTCTTTGCATACACTACTAGGAGAGCCAATTGTTTTTTATTTTATAAAAATATTCTTTTTTTATTTGAATCTGAGAAAGCGACGCGAAAGAAAAACACTGGCTGCTGTAATATAAATTAGCAGAAGAACGATAGAGCGGTGTTATTCTTTAAAGACTAGTCTGTTATTGTGAACAGTGAACATTTTATATCTGATAAATTTTTACAGTATAGGAGCAGTTTTTTTTCATTCTTCAGTATAGCAGAATTTGGGATTATATAATTTATTATTAAATTTCAAAAAATCGTAATATCCAGAAGTGAAACCAAATTATAATTTTGTTTTTAAACAGCATTTCAAACTATAATTTGAAAACCATGTAAGTAGTACGCACATTGATGTTAAGCTGTTGTATGATGTTGCATCGACATTTGCATATCCATGAAGTTATGTTTCACATTGCATGGAATAACTTTTTGCTACACATGGGTCACAAATCTATACTCTGAACCTACGAAATAGTACCCAAAACAATGATATGTATGACTTCTTATTGATCAGATTGGATCCTTTGAAATATGACAGAGACTTAAAACCACAAGACTGATGCACTAAGATACCTATGCAACACCTTGTAATTTAGATAGTGGAGAACACAAATCTGTCTTATTAAAACACCAAAAGTTGTTTTGGGACTGCAAATCAAACAAAGCAGTATGTACTCTAACATCAATATCAACATATTATGTGCTGTTTGCCTGTGTGCTGTAGCTTGGGACTAGAATACGAGGTACAGTTTCTCTGGCCTGTCGTAAGAGGCCACTAAAAGCAAGTTTCGTGGGTTGTGAGCGGCTAGAGTGGGAGCTCGAACTGCTCATTCAGCTATGCCGGGAAGGACCACGGTATGTGTGGCTGAACACTATCGTGAAAACCGGAGGGTATGGGACGAGGCAATGTTGTCTCTCCCAGAAGAAGAGCCCGCAGGGGCATCACGCTAGGAGGGCACCGGTGTGTTCCGTCAGAGATCCCGAGGTTCTCCTATAAGCGCTGCGAAGGCCACCGAGGGGATTTTAGTGTCTCAGGGTACTGGGTACCTTTAGAAGGTTTCCCCCTCCCCATAACAAACAAAAAAAAGGTGGTGTGTGCGTGCACCATAACTGACCTGGGATTTTAGTTCTCTATAATCAACAAACTCGAAATAATTAAATCCACAAACAAATAATTTGAAAACGTTTAAGTCAATAAATTTTCTATACATATGTTTTGACTAATACAAAAAGTGGAAATGTCATTTGAGTTTATTTTTTGATGTGTATTGCCTCACCTTTAACTTTCCTGTCATGGGATCACATTCTTCTGTATAGGTGTTTGTGTGCAGTGTAGGTTAGTGATTTCAATTTTTCCTGTATATTTTGCTTACCAAAATAATGAATATAAACTAGTCACTGTTGTGTATAAATATTTGCAACACTTGAGCAGTGGCCAACATGTTGACAGCTTAGCAAAAGAGCCCTTTTTGTATGTTTCTTGAAGAGTCTCATGACATAGTGCTCAGGAAATAATAATATTATCTATGGACATCTCTACAAACTTTCTCTCCACACCCCTAAAACTACTGCAAACAGAGCTCCATTCAATTTTTTAATGTTTATATTTGTTTATAATTAGTATTGGAATTCTTAGACTCATGTGTAACCATGGAACCTTGGGAGTTTCTATTAAATAAGGTATAGTTACATACTAAAACATAGCAAATTCTATTTGGCATGTAGTGGCCACAGCTTTATAATTCTTATTCCTTAAGCACCAACACATGCCATAACTTCAAATTGTGTGACATAAATAAATAATATATTCTTGAACACTTACTCAAGCATTGTATTTTTATGTCACGTCAATAAAGTTATGCTTCTAAACTGTCAGATCTGCAAAAATGTACATTGTTCATAATACAGGGATAATGTATTCATTTATTAAAAACACATAATCAGCAGCAAGTGCCCCCAATTGACTGTTTGGGTAACATAGATTACTATGAATTGTTCAATTCTTATCAAAGAGAGTTATGTTAGAGTTTAACTATAGTTTTTTGATTATTCTAGGGGTTTAAAACATGTGTGGAGTCCTCCTGTAACCACCTCCAGCTAATAACTATTTAACCCGATGTAGTGTAGCAGTGCAATAATATATGAGATTAGTTGTAGACAGGATGAGAAATTCAGATGATATAATGGCAATAGTTTCACCCTGTGTTCTATGAAACATGATGTAACTCGTGAAAAGTGGGAGTACTACACTCCTTTGTCTACCCCTTTGGGGAAATACTGGTGTTATAATAATAATAATATCTTGGGACATCTCCACACACATCTGATCCCAAAGTAAGCATCCAGGGAGGGTAACTTCTTGGTATGGTAAATAATTATGCTCAACACAAATGTTTATTCTGGGTGGGAATCAGACCCACAACACCCCGTGTGACAGTCAGGTATGCACAATTACTGCACCAACGGGCCAGTCTTGCCTATTAGTGCAGTAGTAAGCGAATGAATTATGTTATGATGAACTCATAAATGAGTGTGAAATTGTCTGTCAATCAAATCCTATATAATGGAATAGCATTGGTTGTTGCTTATTGAGTCTCAATGAAGTTCAGCCAGCAACCTTGCTTCAACATTTAGAGAGGATCTTATGAGTAAAATAATTTTTGTACCAATAGCATTTAAGGTGAATAATGTTGTAGTGTTATTATTATTGTTGTAGCATCACACCAGGTCCCTTACGGGGCAGGCAGAGAGCACTGAGTGCTAAATGCTAAGTGCCATTACGAGAATATCAAAGATTTAGAAAAATCTAACAGTGCTCAACATGGGTTTGGAATCCAGGACCTTTCAATAGGCAGTTGTGCTTGAAAACAACACAACTAATGAAAGAGTCATGGGTACTGATGTTTGGCACTTAAATCTGAATACCCATTATCATATAAAACGATTTTTTTTTCTGATGTATTTCAATATTTTCTATAAATAAAGAAAAATGCGGAATAATATGGCTATGTAGGTTTTTTATATTAAAATATTCATTTTTCCATTAATATATTTTGTTGAGTACAAGGAAACTATATAGGTATGTGTAGTACATGACATTGCAAAGAAATTGCAAGAGCTTTCAACAAAAACATATATAAAAAAACACAATCGGCAGTTTTATAACTGCAACTGACAAATAATAGCCCTCGAGTTAATTCAATCCGGGCACCCATTAGGGTGGCGTACTAAAGGGTTTTCGAAGGTCAAGGGTGGATATTCCCCTAGCCGTACAACATCCAGTTTTGCAAGCTATTCATCAATATAATGCAAATGTCAGTACTCACAAACCGTTGGCATGGATTCTAACAAGTTTTATGCCTACTAGTTTATCGGTTTAGCAATATATTGATACCTTATTTTGTTTTTAAACTTGAATCTCTCTAGTTTGGATCCTGTAAGGAGACCTGTCGGAAATTACTTAAAAATCTCTAAGAATTCAGTACCAATAGGGTTTGAGCACAGATAGTTTATTATTTTTGGCTTTGAATACATAATATTTTCCACCATTCAATGTTGTTTATTAGGTGGTGTTAAATAATTATTTTTATTAATTATATATAACAGTGCTCCGAAATTGATTTGGTTTTCCTCTCACATGATATTAATGTAACTTTAATATACACACAAATTTATATTGATGTGATGACTATTTGTTGAAATTCTATCAAAGCAAATTTTCCTTTAATTCAATGTATGCAAATTACAAACTGGTATTTAAAGAATGTTAATAGAAGTATGTATATTTTTCTATATAATATGTCTTATGTATTTATACGAAAAGGGATAATCTCTAGTTAAATATATTGGTGTGATATATAAGTGAAAGGCAATTTACATATTACAACTGAATAAGAAATATTTGTATTAATTACACATACAATAAATTTAATACAAGTCTGACAGAAATTTCAGTGACAATTTCTTATACAGGTTCCCATAAGAAATGCTTTAGTTTTTGTGACTATAAGTAGTCTCAGTTTTTATTTTATACAGTTATAATTTTTTGATAACTAATATCTCATATTTATATGAGAAGGAGGTACATCTATAAAACATGAATATTGTTTTAGTGTATTTCAGTTTTGTACTTCAACTCGCACAGCTTACCAGTTACTCATTGACACTGAAAAGTAGTTGAGATTTATATATTAGACCCTCTTTAAATGTCCATTATGTATTATTATGTGTTGCCAGAACAGAGGGTCAGGAATGACGATATCTCAACAGCTACAATTCTATTCTACCTTTGTATGTACTGTTTTCCATAGAACCATTATACAGCAAACTAGTTTGGTGTGACTAGTTTGCAAGGAGTCGCACCTAGAAGGGAATGTTGTATTTTGTTAATAAAATCGGGGTAGACATGAATGTATGAGACTGTTTTAACAATAATAACATGCTCTATGTTATTATTTTGCCAATAATGTGCATACAATTGAGTTGAGCATAGATAGTTTAATTAACGCTTGAAAACAAAATTAAAATTATTCTGGTAATGAACGATACAACGATAAAAATAATGTTAGGCGAAATGTGTATTCATGCTTCACTTGACATGTATTATTGACATGCGCCTATGTTAATTTGACCTCTATGCCGTTGATTATAATGGCAAATTTTTTATGTTTACCGCCAATGTAAGTACTATTACAATATCCTATCATACGAAACTTTCCACTTGATTATTATTGTTCACTCAACAGACGTGAGAATGTACAAAAGTAGTTGAGGGTAGGTCAAACTATGAATGCGAAAATCGGCCATCTTAAGACAGTCCTTGAGACGTGTTCGTGAGCTGCGTGACGTGTGCGATAGTTTCAGTAGAACCACAAGGAGTTTTACCCCGTTTTTTCTATATTTTTCGGTGCGGCCATATCGCCAGAGTACCCTAGCTACGTAGTCCTCGACGTTTATTGTCATTTTACGTAAAACGCGCGCCGATTGCGTCTTTCGGACTCCGTTAGGTTATAAGTAGTATCTTAGTCGTGTACGTTTTCAATATTTATAACAGTATATTTTATTTTTATTCCTTATACGTTAATCGTTGTTTTATTTTTTTTATTACGGTTTTAAAATTGTAATTATTAAGTTAGGTTATAGTGTTAGTTTTAAGTTGTGTACGCGTCGCCATTTTGTTGTCGCGTTCTTTTTTTCTTCGCGCCTTTTGTTGTTTTGCGATGGCCAGCAAAGAAGTTCACTGTGACGTGTCGAAGCGGAGTCGTAGGCGGCGTCGTAGGGCTGGCAGCCGGGCTGCGAGGCGTCGCGCGCGTAAAATGGCCGCTGTTGCCGTTGCTAGTGGTCGTGACTCGTGGCCGCTGGAGAAGATCTCGTCGCCAGTGAAATGTGCGGTGCACGCGTTTCTGCTACGGTACCAGAGCGCACTGAGACGCGTCCCAGCGCAGCTGCCGCCGCGGATCCACGCGGGCCCTCCGTCGAAACGAACCAAGCGCGTCTCTTGGCGTGAGTGGCCAGTTTTTATACTCGTGGAAAATTAGCAATGGATCTCTTAATGAATTTTAATGCAATAGATTCTATTGTATTATAAAAGTAATTTGTAATATGTACATACATACATACATACATATCTTCACGCCAAGTCCCTTACGGGGTAGGGTATTGTAATGTGTAATTATAATAATTACAATATATTGTGTGTAGTATTTTGAGTTGATATACATTTTTTATTACATTCTCATTGACGTTATTGTAATGCCTTGTGGATTGTCAATAGATTTAATTGCCATCAATGCCTGTATCATCCATGCTATTGACATCCGACAGATACCGAAACAAAGTCACAAACACATTAAAGAATAAACTTAGTTTTGGAAAATTTGAAATGGAATGGTAAAGTTCGAATTGGTACAATATCAACCTAGCGCTCGCGTATATCGCGCTCGCTTCCCGTTATTATTTTTCCTATTCTTGCAAAATCGCATGTTGCAGTGTGCATGTATCGTAACGTTTATTAAAAACATGAAACTCTATTTACCACGGGGGCCGTAAAAATAGAACGGTCGTCCAAATGTTCATGGCCACTCGATTTGTACATAGTTTCAATGATAACAGTTATGTATTTCCGATTGCAGTTCTCCGTGCGACAAGGACAAAACTATGTTTACTGAGTTGTTTATGTAATAGTCTTGTTTATAAACGCTTTTTTTATAACAAGCTGACAGGCCACACGATTGATAGTGGTCACTATTGTCTATGGATGTTTTTTATGCGTCTGTTTTCTGTCGGCAACTGTTTTCTATTATCTTTATCCTATTTAAATATAGAAATAACGTATTTTCTAATTTCCATATTTAAATTTCAATTTGTGTTTCAGTCTCGTATTAAACTCAAAAATTTTAAACGATTTGTCTTGAAATCGTCGTTAAATAAGAGTCGCGTCATCAGTGACTTTTTTTGTTTTTAACCGGTCACAATTGGCAAGACCAATGAGAAGGATTGGTTGCGAGTTTTATCGTTTTGTTTTATCAATTCTTTGAATCTTGTTTAGTTTTTTTTTCTCTTTTATTGCATCTGACGTATTGAAGTGTGAAGAATTAGTGGATTTAATAAGCAATGGAAATATGCTATTAACGCACTTTACTAGGGTTTTTTATATGTAAATAATAGTACGATGTTTAAATGTACGTTAACTGGGGATAGTAATGTTTTCGTTATTGTTTTGTTAAGTTAAATTTGATGTGTCAGTTGTAAGAAGCTGAGCTTACATTTCAATCATGCTTAATTGTTGTGTTTGCTTAATAATATGCTTCTTAGCTTTCTTACGGGTACATTTTAAACGTAGGCAGGTAGAATCAGACGCCGCAGTGCGTGACATGTTTCCTAGCGATTTCTTACTAGTCTCATCTTGGCGTCATAGATAGTAACATTGCAATTAAATGTTTTTGTCATTAAATATTTCTAGTTGTACTATCATTAATACCGCTGTCACAAACATCACCGTATGACTAAACAGGCCTTCGGGATTTGCAATGTTTTGTTTTGACTGAATTGTCGTTGACTTTTTTGATACTGGCATCAATATTATGAACGAGTGGATCATTGGGTCATGTTAGCAATTGGAACACAGAAACAAATTTCTATCATTCGCTATAATATAGTGTAAGGGGGCATAATATCTAGAGATTCAAATGTCGACGTCATCTGCTCGCGACGCATTCCGCTGTTAAGCGACGGTGCTCTGACGACCGACCGATGCGATGGCGGATCAACCATCCGAAGTTTGCAACACAAAATGATATACGCAACGACGGGCGACAGCGGCGTTGAGTCGAACATATATTATCTAGCACTGTGATCGCCAATGCACACGCCCGACATGTTGGCTATGGCATGAACTCCATTGTCAGTGTCAAAAGGTCCTATGCCCAGTAGTGGATGTAATGTTTATAATATGATCTGTGTCTTTTTTCGTGTATTTTTTCGATATTGCCAATGAAAACATTCGGAACGCAGGAACGTGTGAATTAATATACCAAGGTAACATCACGAGTGTAATCCCCTTAAGAGATAGGCAGAAGAGTGTAGTACATTACGGCGCTTCAACAGTTACGTGCGATTTCTTCCGACCACGCAATAGGTGGTGAGCCTATTTCCATACACCGCGCACAAATCCAGACTGAGATAAATAAATCCCCATATGATTGAAATGTAAAAACAATTAGAGCGCAGAAACAAATTGCTATCGTCTATATTAATACGACTGTATCGTTGAAGGGCGTATGGCTCGTGCGGGATTAGGGGCTACTCAATTTATTAACGTCCATCCTCGCATATTCCGCTACCTTTGATCCGTTTTGGAATCAACACCCCATATTCACCCTTCGCGGCTTCAAATATGGCGAACCCGTTCGTATGTGCCATACAGATGTAGCTAAGCTTCTGCACGTGAGGCTAGTAGCATTACGTATATCTACATTTATGTATATTGTTTTAATACTGACGAGGAAATGAGAGAGAGGGTGTTGCATGATTTAAAAACTCCACTGTATAACAGTGGGCGGGCATTGTTGCAACGGCCGTGGTCGATGTCAGTCGCTGTTGTCATACCTTGCACGCGTTGGGGGTTTTTTTTTAATGTTCGTTCTAGTGTAATATGTTCATTGTACATACATGTGCGTGTATATATGTATGTATATCGCATTGCCGCTAGAAGTGTTGTAGACTTGATTTGGGAATGTTGAATCTCACTCTGTGTCAGTGGAGAAACGTAATGTTTATATGTAAGTGTTCAGTTACTTGGGTGACAACAGTTGGGGGGTTTGAGGCTGTTGGTCCGCGGGTTAGCGCCGCACCACTCAGCCGACTGTGGGTGTTCGATTCCTATTCAGGTCAGATGGTTCTCTGATGAATATATCTGTTTGTGGTATGGCTGAGGGTCAAATTATTTATACAGCCGTACTTGTAAGTTTTGTATGATTTTTTATAAGCTTCCTGTTCATCGTAGCATTGGGTTTGATTGCAATTGAAACAGATAGAAATAGGTACGTGGGATGTAACGAACTAGTATTATTAAATATTACTATTATTTGTATTTATATATGATTATTATTAAATGTTTGCGGTAAAACAGCACACCAGTGGCGTGGCGTCTTTGTTCCGGTCGGCGTGGCATGTCGAGCAACACACGAAAATTGTTATTTTTAAAATTCGTAATATTTTTCAGGGTTAACAAAACAGTTGTGTAAGACTTTCCTTTCTTTAGTTCAGCGTTTATACACGTGTGTGGTGATATTGCATGCTATTATTTTTATTCCATGAAGATGTGTCGTAAATAATGGCAAGTTCCATTGATACAAATTTTTCCCCCTTTTGGCCCTTTCGAGCATCTCCTGTTATACAATGGATTGATTGGACATGTACACGGCTCGGTATGTCACCAAATGTCAGAATGACAACCACTCTCAACGGAATATTAACGGAACTAACGGGACACCTCAATATTCTTACACTGGATTGTACCTGCAAGTTTTTTGATAAATGTTTCAGGTTTTTTTAAAAGCCCTTGTCATCAAATATTATACTTTCTAGGCATTTTATCAGAAACCTGTTATAAAACAAATTAGACTTGCATGTTGAGAAAATTTAACAATAATACATATTAGACAAGCTCAAATCCTGTAAAAAATCAAAGGTATTTCTTATTGTACTGATCTATAGGCTTTAATTATCATGTAAGTAATATAACATAACTTGATAGCTTTAAACACAACTTATATTGGTTATCGTTATTATGAAACAAATGCGTTTCATTTTGTTTGCAAACAAATGACAACCGGCAAAGTAATAAGTTACCCAATCTATTAATATATAAACGAATGAAGACGAATGAGATAATATAGATTTACGTCACACAGCCACGCGCACGTTCGCACATCGTACATACGATAGGAAGTAAACTAACGTGGCCTCTACAGAAATACAAAAAACATAATTACAATTTGCCTCGGTGGCCTAGTTGTTTTGATTGGACCTACCCATCGAGTGCTCGCTCCTGGGTCAAATCCTGGATCGGGTGTCATTTGTTTTTTCTAACTAGAATTTCCAGTTAAAATTTCTAATAACGGCTTGGAGTTTGGATTTGTGCTCGGTGTTGCATTGCCGGCAATAGGCTCACCACTATTCCATAGTGGATGGTAAACGTAACTGGTGAAACGTGGCAGTGTACTGCACTCCTCTGCCTGCCT
>DWDU01002096.1:0-13307 GCA_018245575.1 Jemadia suekentonmiller
AAGCACGGCTTAGCAGACGTTACAAGCCTTAAAGATATTTTGGAGAACCTCGAGTAATGCAGGTTTCCTCGGAATTTTTTCCTTCACTACATATTAAACGTAGATCAAGTAATTTAAAAAATAAGCAATTGTCGGCGTTGATGATTTGAAAAAATACCTGTAGACTCTTTCTACTTTAGTAAAAAGTATCATCACGCTTGTAATTTCCGAAGAGGTAGGCATAGGAATTAGTACACTCCTACGTTTCACCGGTTACGTTTACGTCCCACTATGGAATAGTTGGTGAGCCTATTGCCATACACCCGGCAAATATCCAGAATCCAAGCTACTGTTAGAAAATCTAAATGAGAAAATGTGTAATAAATGTATGAAAATGTATATAACATATTATGTATTCAGGTGAACGTTCCAATAATGTTCAGAGCTTATATTAACTTTGCGTAATAACCAAAATACATGTACCTACTTGATACCAATTACTGGTGCTATAAAGATATTAAGACTAAAGGTCGTTACAGACAGAGCTATAATATATAATAATATACTGTGCTAAGTACATAGGATAAATAATCACACGTGGTAACTACGCTGTGATATACATATATATTTGTGGTCATTATCTGCACAGTAATATGTTCTGCATTACGAAGATATATTTTGCTATATCTATTCACATATTTTGAGGTCGTAAGAAACAGATAGGTATATATTATAGCTACGTGTGCAGTTACTGGAGCGTTACTGTAGTAAATGTATTGTAATATAACATAATATGGCTAGCTATAGAGAATATGTATTATAAGCTCAGCCTGTGACCTTCGTAATAAAACGCGTGGTAGTAAAGTGAGACGGTTTGTGAGCGCTAAACGCGGCCTGTTGCATAAACTGTTTCTGTGTTTTGGAAGGCAAGATGAGCATATTTTAATTTTTCACTGATTATCATTTATTTATTTATTCCTTTTATACACCATTAAACTATATACACACATGTTAGTACTTGCATGAGAATCTGCATCACATCATAAAATGAAAGTTGATCTTTTCAAATATCTTATTACAACTATGCTGTGAATTTATTTAATTTAATATTTTTCTTTTTGATTATTGTAATTGTGTATTTTAAGATTAAAGCCCAGGAATTTTCCTCTTAAATACTAGTTAAATTGTCGAAGGCTTTATTGTTTCCACGTATGTGATAATGTTGTAATATCGTATTGAATAGTGGGTGTATAAACACTTATAACATTATTAATAATATACTGGAACAACTCCGACACAACCAAGTGATGCCGAACTAAACAAGACCCGTGTTATAATGGTCAGATTACTGATATAGAAAACATACATTAATTACTGAACATGAATATGAACTGGAGTGAGATATTAATATCACATATATTTGTGCGGAATAAGAATCGTACCTGCAACCCTCGACTCGTCAACGGGAACTTTGACCACTAGAATAGCAGGTCAAATGTATAACATTACATTTATGTTTGTAGCTAGCAATGAAGCGTCAAGTTCGTCGCTCCCCCCACCACCCGTCATCTCGGCCATCACCGCGTCATCACCGCCCATAACAAGCACGAGCAGTCCCAGCCCCGCGGGGACGACCTCCGCGCCCTTGCGGCCTATACCGCTAAACAGGTAAGAAGAAGATTAAAGCAGAACAACATGAACACATGAAACAACAGCTACCTGTAACATTCACCACACCTATTATTTCCTCGAAGAGGTAGGCAAAGAAGTAGATACTCCATTTTTCAATTCAATTCTTCAATTACCTTATACTTAGGTACCATTTTATAGTAACCTGTCAGGTTGCTGTATGAAAGAGAATACACATAAATACAAAAGAGATAAGAAACAAATCCTCTATGAATATCCAAATGAACGCATTTACGACACTTGCACATACATAAGTAGGTGAAAGATACGACATTGAACAGTGGAAGATACATAGATACGATCAGAATTGCAATATTACAAATGTACTGTTTAGGTATTTGATACTGTAAGAATACATCATGCCAACCAAACGTATCGTACGTGTGCCAGCGGCCGGCATTCGCCAGTAATTACGACGCTGGCCCAGCTCATTACTCGAGTACTCAGTACATTTACATAATAGGTGCTTGTATTTTGGATTCAATATAGGCGTTACAGTTAGTGAGCAGCGTGCCAACTTTCACTGGCCACTGTTCTCGCTGAGGTGGACTCATACACCCACTGCATATGCATCACAATATGATGGACGCAGGTGCCGAGGGAGGCCACGACTCACCTATCTTTATTAAACAGGCCAGATATGGCTAATGGGGGAGTCAGAAGTTTCCGCAACAAGCGTGCATGTACTCGTATTAAGAGAATGAGTGTTGTGGAGGCGCGGAAGGTCTGTAAGGATAAAGATACTTGGCACGCGGTGCTATCTGCCTACCCCGTGAGCGGCTTAGCGTGAAGATATGTATGTTTGTATGTAACATCACAATACAATAATTCGATTTAACTACAACCAATCTTCTTCTTCGTCTTCGTCAAGTCGACAGCTTATCATACCTTAAATGCTAACGTACCTAGAATTATATGTTTTTGACGTACCCAAGATCTAATTATGATAATGCCTTATAAATGTGAAGTTAAATGTATTTTTATTATTATTTTATTATATTGTTACGTATACTGATGACCTAAGAAACAAATCTCATTGATAAAATGGGCAATTAATTATGTAATTTAAAACTTTGACATTTGCCATGTAGAATATTCCAAAAATAGCTATTATCATCTTGTGACATTTGCAATATTGCAAAAACTGACCGGATGCGAATGACTGTATAGTTATATTCAAATGTAAACCAGTCCCAAACCACCACCATTCCGACGATTTTTCGTGGAAATCACTTATATAATTTGAACACCAAAAACATGTTTAAATTGAAATGAGGTATAAAAGAATATATGAAAAAGTGTTGAAGATTTTAGGCAAATATCAAAAAGTTATAAACGATTATTTGGAGTTAGTGTTACAATATCACCTATCAATCTATATTATTTTTATTTAAAGAATCTATCTAATAATAAAACATTTTCAATCTATACCTAATATAAGAACATTTACATATCTACATGTAATATTAGAAAATTTATAAAAAAATTAAAAAAAATCTACAATAAACCATTCAACAAGATACAACATTATACATATGTCATAGTGATTTATACAGGTATTATTAAATTAATTTTTGACGTAGCTGTTCGTCTGCTTCAAGTTGTTTATAGTCTGACTTAGGGCCTCAGTATGACCATGTTAGTGCGCGCTCGGTTCGCAAACCGGTATGACAGACCACACTCGTAATCGTCAAATTCACATTCGCACGACGTAGGTACTACTAACCTAAGTTTTTCGTTAAATTCTTACGATTTTTAATTTGACATACACACCATCACCCTAACTCAGTCTACACCTAGATGTACTCGTATGTCGCCAATTATGACCGCTCTTATACATTTTCGTAAAGGACTTTCTCCCAAACCCTCACACTGGGTAAACGGGTTGAGGATCAATTTCTAGTTTCATTCGCCTTTAACACAGATTCACTGGATCAATAAAGTTTTATCTGTTCTTTCGTAACAGTTAGTAATACAATTTTGAATCAGAATTGTTTGTTTAAATTAATTTTGGTTTGAATTGACGACGTAACTGGTTGTTATATATGTACATGTATGTGATTATAACTATTGCATCGTTGAAACAAAAAAGTTACATCACAATTATTCAAATGTCTGTAATCTAAGGAAAAGCTTGACGATCGGCGAGAAAGCGTTAGCCACGCAAGTGGAATTATAGTGTAACATATTTAAACAGTAATAATGTCTTACGTCAAACAAGGAAATGATAAAATCATAAATATTTTGATGATCACAATAATAATAACCTTTATAATGGGAATAAAAGAACATAACAAATGGCAGTTTGTTACAGTTTGAAAAAATAAAAGAAATATCATCATCACAGTTAACTTCTCTTATTTCTTTTATTTCTAACTTTTCTTTATTAAGATTGTCTGACAGTGCTAGCTTTCTTAGTGATAGTGCCGCCTTTTTTTCTTCTCATACTTTCTTGTTTTGTTGTATTGTGTATTTCCTTGATATGTGGTGTGCAGAGGGTATTGAGTTGTGTTGTATATATAAGAAAATCTGTTCAAGCTTTTTTAATTTTCAATGTCTAACATTGATAGTATTGTATCAGGGCTGACTTCTATGGCCTTTGAAGTCATTCGCTTCTCGTTTATCGTTCACCCACTCACAATGTTGCCAGTTGGGCGCGAATTCTTTCGCGTGCGTCTGCTTAATAAAGCAAAGCAATGAATGCAATTTACTTGTTACCTTAAAACACGGTTCGCGCTGAACTGGTTGTGGCTTAGATTGGCAACAGTCGAGCCAGTATTAACAGTTAGAGCTACGGTTTAGTTTTTTTTTAACTATTTAACATGTGGCCTTTAATTTTTTTACGTTTCGACGCACGAAATTAATTCGTAAGTCTGATTATAATTTATATGTTTTCGAAAGCACTAATGTACTTGTATATTTGAAAGATATGCATTTTAAATATCAACGGAACCTATTTATAATAAAATCATACATTTAATTTCGTAATACACCTAAATTTATTACCATTTATTTTTATCTCACCTTTATGCGAAATCGTAATCAGATAGCTTATAAATAAATAATTGTTTTATGAGCAGATGATGTACAGACAATAATTTAATTTAATTTATACTTTATAGTAAATATAGAAGTGATATAGTTTTTTTAGAAGTGATGGACAGTGTAACAATTAATTTACTGACTAACTACTAACGCATAATAACATTAGGTATATGATAATAACAAAACACTCCAAAACTCATTTCCTGACTCACGACTACGGAACAGTCCTTGCACGTCGCACGAAACATTTAATACGCATCCAGTATTGTTTTGTTCCACACATTCTATTGTTTTAAGCACATAAATAGACATTGTGGTACATTGTTTGGTATAGGTATAACAATATAACTAAGAGCAACTGCTTAATGTTAAAGTTTCTGTTGTCAAGTATAATGGTCTAAATTTCATATGTTTTGTTGCTATTTCCATGATATGGATATACCATCGACTGACTGCATCGTTCGTCCGGTGGCTGCAAGATCGACTCCTAAGCGAGAGTCTTTGGTTCACTCAAATATTATAGGATTTTCCAACTTGAAATTAGCAACAGATTCACCCCCGATCCCTTAAGACGTACAACGTAGCTGGTGAAATATGGGAGTATTACACTCCTTTTCTTATCCTTTCAGGGAAATAGTTGCGTAATGTTGTGTTACGTTTCTAACGCATAAAGCTAACAACTTCTCAAACACTACCTCATGTTAACTTGACATAATATAATGTACAAAACAACTCGCTTCTTGCCACCAGAGTAATAGTAACATATTACACAGTCGCGGATCTCAAGGCATGTAGGATAAAATTCAGTTAATTCGTTGGTCGTGATGGTTGCAAGTGCGACTGCCGATCGGGAGGTCCAGGGTTCAATTCTCGGATCGGGCACTACTAAAAATTTTCTAGTAGTGGCTCGGAGTCTGGCTATGCCCAATGCATGGCAATAGGCTCACCACTTATTCCATAGTGGAACGTAAACGTAAGTGGTGAAACGTGGGAATGTTCTACATTCCTCTGCCTACCTCTTCGGTGATTACAGGCGTGATATTACGTATAACCGAATTCCAAAGAACTAATGTCCGTGATAATAATGAAATTGAATGGTAAAACGGTGAGAAATGTCCGTCGTCGGGTGTAGAAAGAAATTGTTAAACAATGGGTGGGTTCAAGGAGAACATGCATAGCGAAGGTTGAAACTATGCGCTGATAAGATCAGTGCCAGTTATTGCATACACTTGGAATTAATTACATCAGAATGCATACGAACAAACAATGTACGCACCTGTTATTGGTCGATGTGTATTCTCATGATTTTATAATTGATCGATTTCACTGTAAATACAATTAAATGTACCTTCCTGCATCTTTCCAAAGTACACACGTTTGATTGTCAAGTTCTGGTACTAGGTACTATTGCTACTTGTCAAAGTACACAAAATTTCTTTCAGTTTTAATGATCAAATTTGTAAACGATTTTACATGATTAAAAACATTTTGAGTTATGACTCAAATGCAAAGACATGAAAACGCCGCAATTTTTTTTAAGCGATTATAAAAATTATGTTTATTTAATGTTACTAAAAACGCGTTTTGAGTAATGCCTCAGGAGATATTTGATTTAGCGTATCGGCAGTAGGTACAATAATCATGATCGTACTTACAAATATAAAAATAACCTTAACTGTGCATTTAAAATTATGATTAATATAAAAATTGAGTATGGAGAATCATTATCAACATGAATCCTTATATTTTTTCACTGTTGGAAACGGTTCTCCATTTAGATTGAAAATGTTTTAGGCCAGTATTTGCCAAGATGGCGACTTCAAGATTGCTAGATCTCACACAGCTTAGAGAATATTATGGAGAATTCTAAGGTGTGTAGGTCTAATCGCGGTATGTTCGTTCACCGCAATCTTTACAACTCACATAACTCGGTACAGTGAGAAGTGTACTCCAGCCATAGAATCCCAAATATTTGCAATGGTACACTACAATCTAAACAACAAAGTCCATTCCTTTATTATCATCACCGTAAGTGCAGTTCTGGACAGAGGCATCCCCTGACGGGTTCTTGCTCACAAACCCCACGCCGATCATGCGAGTTAGTCCGTGTGTGCTTGTGTATCTGTTGTACCGCTCAATCCACGGACAGACAAAGGTGTAATTTATATCCGTTTCAAGTGTGCTGAGGACAATAAATCCGCTTTTTCCGTAAAGTCACGTTTCATTCGAACATCGAAGTGCACCGCGCTACACCAGCCTTTACTCCGACATTAAAAGTGTTAAGACGCATTAGTTGTCATTTATCGGTGTATTTTTTCAGATTCGGCGGCGACGGTGAGCTGATGATAGGCAGCCCATCTTCCGCAGTCCCCACTCCACGGCCGACGATGCCCGTTCTCACCGTAAGGCCACTAACGAACAGGCCATCGCCTTCTACCTCGCGATACGTGCCGCCCAGGTTTGTATTGGTTTGAGTTTAAAGGAAATATTAATAGCCAATCAGATTAATCATATCGCTAGCCATATTTAAAACCATACCATATTTAATCATAACACTCGATATATTAGTGAAAGATGATACATCGATCACTGAATTATTAACAGAACAATAGTCTCAAATGTATACAATCAAATACAGAAGCCTTGAAATTAATTGATATAACAATTATATTGAAACATATAACAGTACTATTTCAATTCTGTATATATGTATAATGTATATATACTGTGTAGATACTGTTACATCTATACAGATACATAATATTGTGAATTAAATAATTTGTATTCAACACAAACGCTTGATCAAAGTTAGGAAGCTCTTGTCACTTTGTTTTACTCATGTGGTTTACGTTGAAATATTACGTCGCCGAGTTTCCTGGTTTCAAATTGTACAATGCTATAATTACACAGTTCGAACAGATTCCACAGTATGTACCCAGGGTCAGGTGCAGTTATCCTTAACTCGAGGAACCGGAGAGGAGCGATGTGGCTATGTAGGCCCTGATGGGTTTGAAATATTGTATCACTAATGAACTCGTAGTTATTACGGGCCTGACGCTGCAGTGGATAGCGAGCCCGACTGTTGGTCGGGGTCGTGGGTTCGATCCCAAACCTTAATAATTGTGTTATATATATGTGTGTTGTTCTGTGGCTGAGTGTAAAAAAAAGATGTCCTAAAATATCATTATTATTATTGTTGATATATCTGTATAGTTCAGAAGTACTTCCTTATCATTATTTGGTTCAATTACTCGTAATATTATGAGCTTCATCGAGTTGTTGATGTGACGACCTATTACAATTTACAAAAGACTGTTCATTTTCTTAATAATTCTGTCCACGGGATTATATCACAATATATCACAATTTACAAATAAGCTGGCAAACATATCAATTTACTAAACTCCGACCTTTTCTATCAAGGTGACGTCGCCTCCAGAGTGAAAAACAATCCCGAAATAAACTTAATTATTATTACATTATATCTGACATCATCATCTGTGTCATGACTATGGTGATGAGGTGATGACTATATTATTCCTAACCCAGTGTAGTCAGATTCGCAAAGGAATAACTTATGTAAGGAGATTGATCTCCACTGTACTAATTTGAATTTTATACGTCCCATAAATATGTCAGTACGCGATATGTTTTTTATAAACTTGATGTGATATAATCAGTAATAATTTGAAGGTAGTTAATAAATTATCAATTTTTAATAAATACGTAGACGCTATATTCGGCTCCATTCGTAACGTTGTAATTCATCACTGAAACTATAATGACGGAAAATAACCTGCCACGAACGCGTTATACAAAAATTTATTTGGCGAATCAAAAAAAAAGCTAGCCAACAGTCTGTAAAACAATTTCAATAAAAATAAATAATTAAGCAATATAAAATAGCCTTGGAATTTGCTCTGGATAAGATGAGCGTTGCTGTATTAGGACAAAAAAAAATTATCAATTCAAACGACTTAATATTTTAAGTAATTAAACTAAAAGCATACATATTATATATCTTACTGGTAATCAAACGCGAATTCTAATTGTGTCAGAGCCCTTGAGGTCAAAGTTGAAACGCCTCATGACCTTCGCACGTGACCTAACGTGACCTCATTTTGACCGTGAATACGTATGTTATAATAAAAACGACCAAAGAATTGAATTTACAATTAAAAATCGAAAAAACGGCTTCACCAGCGGGCCTACTGGAAGATATTTTAATATGGAATAAATAGTGTCTTCTACTGTTCATGACCATTTCACTTTGTTATTTCTTTGTGTACATAAATAAATAAAAACTTTGTGCAGGTTATCTATATACATCTAATGTTAGTAATTTCAAAATTAAACTGAATTAATTACATGTAGAAATATTTTATCTGTAATGAAAATTGGGCAACATTAACGTTTATCTTATCCGTGAAAGCCTCCATCTGAAACACTTTCGCGGTGTCATTATATTGTTAAATTAAAATTAAATTAATATTTTGATATGTAATCGAAATTAAGAGCGAGTCGACACGATTATATCTACGACTGGCCCAGCAGTGGTCGAAATCTGAACGTAAACTATTAAACCTTGACTTTGAAACTTATTAAAGTTCTAATGACAAAGAGGAAATCTCTATGAATCTCTACTCCTTGCTACTGCCTGAACATAACCTATTTAAACACAGGGTATTTTTTTGGTATTTCAAGTCAATGTATTTCTAACACACATAATATTTTAAATATGATAATTTTCCTTTACGTATAAATCTCTGGTTACGAGATGAGTTTAATAAGTTATATCAATTTGACACCTTAACTGCTGTTGGCTGGTCATATTCATGACATAAAGATTTATCAGCTTTAATGGACTATTACCATGATTTGGCAGAAATAGTGAAATACAAGCAAAGAAAGGCTGGAATGACTTCACATCGTAACTCTAGTTTAATTCAAATCGAACAAGTTATTTTTAACAGTTTTTTTTTAATCTAGGTAGTCAATGGACACATTGAAAAGTAGCCCTTTTATTATGTAGGGATTTAATTACGCTCATTTACGGTAGATAGCGCAACATAAAGTTACAGTATATTATACGTGACCGACTCGTAGGTAATAAATGCAGATCCTTTGGCTCCTTTTGAAAAGAAACAAAATAAAACTGGCACTCAAACCTGTCTATTGCACTGTAATAAAAACTACGAGTTCCAAATTCAAGTTTTGTACACAAATCGTACATTAATTACCTCGAAGAACATTCGGGAAAATAAAGCGGAATATTTAAATTAACTCAACGGCATGCTCTTGCTATTCTTGCGCTTATGTTAAATCAAAATCTACAATTAACTTAAATTAAACGATATTTTTATATATCTACGAATACACCCATGTATCTACGAACATCTGCAGAAATAATGGTTGTGCGTCATTAATCTACTATATAACATATTTAGGTATATTCACTCATATGCGCCTACCGCTAAAGTAAGATGGTTTTATTTTTAATGTAGCTGAAACTTCCAAACTAAATGTTATGTTATTAATAACTAATCTTAAACAATCGCTAAAAAAATATAGGTTTTTAAACTCTATAACTAACAAAAAAAGCCTAAGAACTAAAGCAAAAAAGAATTGATTGGAAGCTATCCTATAGATTTAGCGTGATGGCTCTGTACAGCGCCATATTCCTATCATTTTATTTATATAGATTACGATATTTGACTTTACGTATGAGTTATACCTATATGTTACGACTATTAAAATTAAAATTTAGAAGAATAATATCAATATTCAAATTAAAAGTGATATGATATTGTGTTATGTACGTTAAGTTACGAAAGACACGAAACCAACTGAGTAATGGTCATTAATAAAATCGACTTTCGCATAGTCTAGGATACGGACAGGGTCGTCAGCCGTATTTAGAATACGCTCAGGGTCTACTAACTTCTATACATTAGTTACTTAAAATTACATGAATTTAAGACTAAAGGTCGTTAACAAAAAAAACTCGGATTTCATATTCGTATTCATTTGCTGTATTGCTAAGACAACAAAAAATTTAAAAAATTATCATTCACATTATCGATTATCTATATTTAAAATACATTTGACGTACATATTTTTTTTTCTATAGAAATTGTTATAAAAGCTTGATATTTCAGTCTGAAAGATGTAGGTACTTGCTACCTTGCCAGTCTGCATCTATTATTATGCAACTTTCTCGCAAAACATAATATAAATAACGAAACAATAGATTCTTTAGATTGTTAGAAAGGAAAGATGCTTGAAACAAAATAATGAACAATTGTAAATTAAATCTCGCGCGCATTTAACTATGTACGGGTATGTCAGCCGCCACTCAACTTCTGTATAAAGGACCTCTAGTCTTCGGACCATTGTTTCGGATGACCTTCTGCGGTGTTTCTTAGCACTGTTTAGAGTACATATACGACCATTACCTCGGACAGCGGAAGGAGAAATTTATTTACTTTCCTTAGCTTTCACGGCCGACTAAGCGATAATACATAAAACGAGTTTCGTAATATTTTTACATATGCAGGTGTGTATATATCAATGTCGCTGTAACATCACACCTGTAAGCCACGAAGAGGTAGGCAGAGCGAGTATAGAAAACTCCCACGTTTCACCAGTTACGTTTACGACCCACTATGGAATAGGTGGTGAGTCAATAGCTCCGGAAAAGCTCCATCTATTGTCCACTTGTAGAAGATAGCGTAGACTTCAATAATAAAACACTTATATAACTAACCTTCTCTCGAATCTCTGGAATGTTCTCAAAGATATCTACTAGAAATCCGCTGACACTGACGCCCTTATTAAGTCATTCTTCTTATTCTTACACTTGCGTAGTACTAATGCGTTCTTTCACAAACAAATCAAATGAAAGTCGGTAATCGCAAGTTAATATCTACGTGTACGGTACAATGAGATAGCTTAGTGCTTGTAATATCGTAATAATTGCCATGAATCTAGATCATCTGGTTACATAAAGCACTGATCAATCATTAGTCCGGAAGTGTTTGTGTACTTAATGACTGGTTTTGTCACAACTTTGTCGTCCACACAACAAATATTACGAGAAGCTAGCTTACTGTGAAAAGCATTCATTCGAAAATCATCAGTTTCATGTTTAAGTATGAAGCAACTTTGCATTCTGATGTGAAGTGAAAATATAAGGTGTTCTCGTTTTTAAATTGTAATGTAAGCATAATAACATGAGAGAACATGAGGTTTCTGATTTTAAGTTACGCTTATGTTACTAATTACCATCGGATGAGACAAAGATGTAACTGAAGGCTTGTCGCTGTAATACCTTAAGTAGGTACTTTAGTATTTATGGTTGAGAGCTCCGACTTCCACATTAGAATTGCATTCCGTTATGCGTAATTCTTCCCAAATACCTACACATATGTATATTTCATCTAAAACACGAAAACAAATTTACGGCTGTGAACATCCAAATTTTTTATCTATTCTGAAACGTCTTTATTCTTGGGATTGCTTTTTTTTAAACACATGTAAATAATCATGTTTATTTTCCAGACCGACAGCGGTATCATGGGCCAGTGTGCCAGCAGACACTGCACCAACGAGGTTTCCAACACGCCCCGCCCCGTCACTCCCAGAGCCATACTCCACGGCGATCACCCTCATCGATCAAATAGGATACAAGATCATTAGGACAACAGAACTCGTTACAGATATATTGAGGAATACAGTGCGAGCCGTTGTAGGTTGATCAGATACGATCGGAAATTGTATTAAAATGAATGAATCTATTAGAAGAATTACAGTGATAAAAAAAAAGTAATAAGTTTCAAGATAAAATACTCATAAAAAAAAATTACAAGTAACGACAATATTATTGCATTACTAATAAGTAATATGACAGGTTCGGTATTTAAAAAAATACATGGTTAATATATAGATAATCGTTAGATTCCTAATTTAAATTTCCGTGAAACGAAACGTTGTGAATACTTTCTCCAATTGTACTTACCTTCCAATGTTAAATGATATATTCGCAGAATTTCCACTAAAGCCGTTTTTACCTTAAGAGATTATAGTCATCAATAGACTACGTACGTTAATTACACCTACTTCCTTCCCTTATAATTTGTTAATATAAGTAAACATAGTGAAATACCCACTAAGTTAATATATAAGAACTGGTAAAATGCAGTACGAATACTTCAAGACCTAATACACATTTAATTTGTCATCATTTATTGTAAATCTTTGAATTTGAAATGAGTAGCGAAAATGTGCTTAACTAACCGTAAAGTTTTGCTTATGTTCGTGACCTTGTTACTTACCAAGGAAAAATATTGTGAAACAACATCCAATTATTAAAGATAATGTCTACAAGAAAATACTGAAGGCATTTATAAAATTTTAATATTAGTATATTGTAATATTCTACTCGTAGATTTATGAAAAAATGATCGCTTCGAATTTATTTTTGTGTTAAATAGGAATCCAGTTGCATTATGCCTTGTTGCACTGCCTCGTTGGTCGTGTTGGTTGCAAGTGCGACTGCCGATCGGGAGGTCCTGGGTTCGATTCCCGGGTCGGGC
>DWDU01002097.1:0-13303 GCA_018245575.1 Jemadia suekentonmiller
TTTATAATGGCCATAACACACTGGGTATTTGCTCATGATCCTCTCGCTGGGTGAGTGGTTCTGGATGTCAGAGCAGAGCCGCTTGTATCGCCTACGCTGCTGTCCGTCAGGGCATTTGACAAAGGACATTTGGCCCTGGCCAGTTATGATCAGGGCTACTTTGCTATTTGATGTAATCCATGTAATGTTAGGCACAATGTTAATCAAATAGATAGTTATTTAAGTCAATCTAAAATGTAACTGCAGATGTAATAACTCGTGTTTGGACCAAACATGCTGACGAACTGTCAGTCGGGTCTAATTGAGTGTTAGTCTGCCTCAGCACCTGCATCAACCAACATTAGACAAAGTTGGTTGCGGCAACATAAAATGAAACATTCAGAAATAATTGAATAACCTGTTTACGTAACACGTATTGTACTGTATGTATCTATTTAAATAACACAATGATATAAATAAGAAGGAGATTGCATCATACATTTTAAACATAATGAAGCTGGTACGAGATAGATCAATTATATACATACGGTCGTAAGGAATTCCAAGTTTAAAATATAAGCGCGTAACATTACATTGTTGAATGTTACTGAAAATGTACTCAATGAGAATCTAGGTAAGCAAATAACGTATGGAATTTTGTTTACTCTATGTGATTGTGATTCAGAGCATTATACTGATTTTACGTTCACATAGGGCACTTAGCAAGGCGCAACTCCTCGGAACAGATGACAAGCGAGCAATCTACCCTTGTCATCTTGTTTACACATTATAACACTGTTTGTTCCTATAGAATTTCAGTTTTCAACATTGAAATGCGTATTGTATAAATTTGTTCTCAAAACCTTAGAACAAATTGGTAAACAAATCAAAATTAAATATTATTTATTTTTGATGTGATCACTTATGACACGAAACTTGAAAATTTTAAACATGACCAAATATTTATCCGACAGATCGGAACTGAATTCAGTAAACGTGTGGTGCCATTTCTATATTAGGAAAATACAAACAGGCCTAAAGTTGCTAAAATGCAGTTAGGCTAGTCTAGTCGTAACAGCCTGATATATTAATAATAACAATTTCATATACAAAACAAATACTAACAATTGAGCAATCAGAATTAATGCACATCAATTAGAATCAGCACAGCGCATATTTCACGGAAACGGACAATATTTTTATTTCAACAAGACATTGATGGCTGCCTTGTAAACAGAAAGACAGATCACTGACGCTCTCGCCAGTTGCCACCCACGTCAGATGTGGCTTCAACAAACAAAACAAATCTCGAAATGTTTGCTTCGTCGTTTTATTTATATTTGTGATGATATGAGGTTGGGGAATATGCAACCCCGGCGAGGGTCAATACGGACTCTATCACTGACAGGAATGTCACATATAGAGCAATAAAAGACAATGTTGCGATTACAATAGTATACTGCGTACGTTTATATCTATTTTGAATAATAAATACTTGACTTGACTTGACTGCCTCGTTGGTCGTGCTGGTTGCAAGTGCGACTGCCGATCGGGAGGTCTTGGGTTCAATTGCCGGATCGGACACTACAAAATTTTTCTATTATAGATTTTCTAGTAGTAACTCGGAGTCTGTAAATGTGCCCGGTGTATGGTAATAGGCTCACCACCTATTCGATATTGGGACGTGAACATAACTGGTGAAACATGGGACTGTAAATACTACATTCCTCTGCCTACCTCTTCGGGGTTACACGCGTGATGTTCCGTTAAAATAATAAATATTGTTTCAAAATTATTAAATAAACTTTTTCGATTTTGTAACTAATTATAGAAAATAAAATTAATTAATTATAGGAAATAGAAAATAAAACATGCAGATTTCAGACAGAAAAAGTAAAATTCGTATGCAGAGAGTATTACGGTTTTTCGTTACGTGACTTCTACGGTGCCGAAAACATTTGCCGAAAACCTCGTTGAGGAACGTAGCTCAAAAATTTGAAAGAGTAATCGTTTCTAACATTCGGTTGTTTACGAATTTATCGATTTAGCTGGTCTCTCCATTCAATGATTAGAAATTGTGACTAGTGAGTTGAAGATAGTGGGTTCAGTCCACCCCAACCACAACAGATATTCGTGAGATGAGCACAAATGTTTATTATTTATCCAGGTGTCAAATAGTTTAGGTATATATGTATGTACGTTGTTCATTAATTATTTAATTATCGTACCACGGGCTCTGCCTAATTTGGGACTGCGGGCCGTGTGTGTATTGTTCCAAGATGCTATTATTATTACAGATCTGGCATGGTCCACGTGCAGAAGTACTAAGCGCAATTTTGACAAATACGTTGAGTCTCGCCTCGTTGGTGATGTAACCGCAGTCACGATAATTTGGCACGGGCTTAGTACGCGTGGCACATCGTACGATCGAGTGGCAGTTGGCTGGAGCTGGCAGCGTCGGTGTCCGTGCGCTAGACAGACCGTGTTCTAACAATGTTTAGATCATCCTGTTGGTCAATATGATCGACGTACAGAAGAAAATTTGTATATTATCATCAGCCTCACTGAGGTAACTACTTTAGGTAAAATACAGTTTATAAGTCTTAATTGTTATAATAATAAATCATTGAAACTAGCCATACAGCCGTGTTTTACTAGCTTCTTTTAAATTACAAACATACCCTCAAAACATTTGACACTCGGTGCTCTCTGCCTAACCCGTAAGGGGTCTGAAGTGATTGTATAATAGAAATATTTAAAGCCATCGTTCAGGAGTACGTTACTCTCGAGCTCTCAACACGGCTGTAGGCGGCTGTATGTGCTGATGATCTTTAGCACGTCAGTTGTATATTTGGGGGATTCCCGCCTACTTGAATGCGGTCCGGTCTGTCAAAGTCCGTATTTCTGCGTGGGACTTTTTATACGCAGTATTTTTAGCTCCTCGTGTGTGTTATTCAATGTGGTTATAAATGTAATTTATCAATACAAGATTGTAATTGATTAATACAATATCAATGGAAAAATTATGTCAATTACATTATATCAATATTAATAAACAAATGATTATAAAGATTGTAAAGAATTTATTTTATCAAGATAATAGATTATTATATAAGATAGCTAAGTAAAGCAGGAGTCGTGGGTCTGACATATCATAAAAACTCGTGCCCCTCACACAGATGTTTGTCCTAAGTTGGAGTAAAACCCAGAACTCCTGTTCAGCACTAAGGACCAATAATTACCTGATCACCACGCCAACATATTAAAATACCATAATCAACCTTATCACTCATAATAATTAAAGACAAAATGGTTTTGAATGCCTTTGCAGATTTATATTACTGAATATCATCGCGCGTACTGAAGGTCATTTAATTGGAGCTTGCTCAAATTTATCTGACAAGACCAGGTAAGCAAATAAACATCTGCCTCTGACAGGGAAGGTCACCACTTGAGGATCGCCTATTAAATGTACAAGTAGATATGAAATTTAAAAATATACTGGACGTAACACATACGTATGGAGTGCGGAGTACATCGCGGAACGTTTGGCTTTAAAACAGTTTTAAGTGACGGCAGAGCGGAGAGGCTTGAGCATTTTTGATATAAATCGGCGTCAATGAAAGCAGAATTAAATAAAAAAACATCGTAAATGAATGTCGTCTTTTTACGGAGTTTGACGTATTTTTTGTCGTTGGATCAGATGTACAGCAGCGGAATGACGCAGCTGCTTTTTAACTGCTGATGTATGAGACACAAAATGTTACTCATTACCGCGATTTGCACTTGTACGGATTATTAAATTTATTTTATTATTAAGAATGCAAAAATACTTCTGTCCGCCTATCAGTTGTTGATTTGGTTATTTGGGAAAATGGCCTGATTCCTTGTATTGAAAACGGGTTACTTAGAATATAAAGTGTGAATAATCCTATAACAATGATCATAGTATCCAGAAGTAGGAATAGTGGGCTGTCTTTTAGTACTGTTACCATAATCGAGTATATCTGCCGAAGAACTGACAATCATATGGAATGGAGGCCACGGTTCTGCAATAGTAATTCAGGCCGACTTCCGGCTCAGGCTAAAGATACTAGTCTGCGAGAAGCTGTAGGCAGAAGTGACAGGCCGAAGATAGGGCACGATAAGGAATAAAGGGAGAGCTTTGTATAATTGTGGAATGAAATCAGTCAATGATGAAGATAATAAAGATGATAATATTTTTTTATTGCTGAGTAATTTCTTCATTCCAAATTCCTATTCAACTTTTCATTGCTTCTGATGCAGGTCGTTAAACTGTATAATCCTGATTAAAACTCGAGATATAAATTTTGTTAAAATCTGGATCTCTTAAATCTGTCTCCGTTGGCCAACATACTTCTGTTGGCTCTTCTCTTATATGTTCAAAATGTGCAGGTCGTTATCTTCATATTTTGCATCTGTTCTTCACCCAACGAATATGTACAAGATGAAAAACTATTAAAAATAACAAAAAGGATACAAAATTCATATACCTGTACTCGTGCATCAGATTCAGAAGCCCTTTCAATTAATGCTGTAACTCGTATTTTTTTCTTCTTTTTAAGACAAAATCCCGTAAATACATAATATATTGAAAGCATAGTTTCGAAAAAAAATGAATTGAATGGAACTGTTTAAGTTGAGCCTATTGATTTGAGAGATACGTATATTATATTATAATACATATATGAGGTAAACTTCACACGCGTCCATATAATTCTAAATTGAATCTGTGCTGTAACACATACATAGATAATTTTAAACCAGAAACAAAAACCCATGCTAATTACACAAATATTTATCTTGTATTGGAATTGAACCCACCCTTCACATTTCTGATTCTCTTGCCGTTTGTTCATTTCCACCTTGTCATAGCTGTAGTGGAACAAGTACTTTAATGAGCACAATAATGAACGTTGAAAGTACGCTCGCCGTCAGCATCAGCTCCAGGGCTGGCGGAGTGCCAATGCGTTGCCTCTATTCATCGGCGCACGCGCAGTTTTCTTCACCTATTTTTAACCGCATAGCGCCTAAAGCAGATTTACGAGCTGCTAATGGTAAATTAATTCGGATACACGTGGTAGATCGAACTTTCCAATGGAAGTTGCCGTTCCAGATAGTTCAATGATAGTAAACACACACACTCAGGCACGCGCACGCATGCGCACACGCGCAAGCACAGTGGTACATACACGGGATAACAAGACATTTTAGGCAGATAATAACGGAAAGCTTTTTGCGGAACTGATCATCTTGAACATTCGATTTATATGTGAAATATGTAGTTTAGTAACAGGTAAGTATTGATATTACTCTTCTTCATCGTAAAATTTCTTAACGTAGACGGAAGTTAGAGAGAACGTAAACTATATGAAAGGACGTTTTGACGTAATTTCACACCTACTCCGTGCGAACTGCTAACATATGGATATTATGATCTGTCTAGAACTATTGTTATCTTCGGTGAGATCCAGACAAGGGCAGATTTAATTCAGAGTTGCAGTGTTCCAATTGTGTCAGTTTGTCGCGACTGCACAAGGTCTGCCTGAGGAGTTATTGTAGGTGACAATGCGGGTTTGAAAATGGATATCAGACAAAGGTTTATTATTGTTTACGAATAATAATAATAAAAGAAAAACAATAAATAATCAAGATTTACAGATAACTGTTTGTTGGTCGAATTGGTTGCAAATGCGAGTGCCGATCGGGAGGTCCTGGGTTCAATTCCCGAGTTGGGCACTACTACGTTATTCTAATTTAGATTTTGTAGTAGTGGGTCCGAGTCTGTATATTTGCCTGGTGTATGGCAATAGGCTCATTCCATAGTGGGACGGAAAAGTAACTGGTGAAACATAGGAGTGTTTTGCATTCCTCTGCCTACTTCTTCGGGGATTATAGGCGTGATGTTACGTTTTATATGTTTACAGATATTCAATACGAATTTTAATTAACGCCAGAGCTCGGGGAGACCAAGACTTTTAGTTTGACCAAATAGTTCAGATACTGGCTAAAAGACATGTCAGAAGTGCTATGTAAGGATAGAGATATTTGGCTCTCGGCGCCCTCTGCCTACGCTTTAAGAGACCTGGTATGAATGTAATATGAATGAAATAATTAATTATTATTACTATTGCCTTCAATATTCCAATAGTGTTAAAATTACTATCTATTTATTATCTAACAGCCGTAGTAAATATACACAGTTTATAAAATTCCCAAGTTAATAACAAATGCTGGTATAAAAGAAACAATATTAATTCAGGGAAGAAACACTTCTGTGTATGCGATTTATGCGTTTGTTGTCTTTATATATATTTTCATTTCAAACGAACGGTTAGTTTCCATCGATAATTATCTTTTGTTTTCACAGAGGAAACGATAACAGTCAGTATAAATCGTACCTTAATTACCTACGAATGTTGTAAGTGAGAAGTGCGCTTGAAGAAACTGATTGGATTCTTTGTAGACCTGCTGCCCGATGAGGTTGAGGAACAATATATACGCAATAAAATTAATACGTTTTTTATTTGTGTTGTCATATTGATTTGTAAATGAAATGAAATTAGTACTAATAATATTATTTCACTGCTTCTTACCCTAATCCTACAATCAGTAATTATACTGAAGTACTATTTAATAGCTAAGTAAGCTCTTGTAAATTAATATTTAGGTCATATTAAAAGCTTTCATGATTCCAAATTGACTGTTACGCTCGCCTCATACCCTTACTACCATCCTGGATTGACCAGTAGATTAATTATTATGTATTATGTCCACCCTTTGGAATCTAGCATTAAGTCCCGACCAACCATCACCCTGTGGAAGACCACTGCTGGACCTGGACCTCCTCTAATCGGCGCGACTCCTTGTCCCGGACCTTATGAATCCAGATGTATCACACCATCTCATTTGGTTGTAGATTAACAATGAACAATAAACAGCAAATCCACAAACTAAACATCGTTTTTATAATAACTGTGATGCAGGCGATCTTGCAAGCAGTTTCCCAAATGAAAGTGCGTAGGGGAGAGGGTAGAGTGTTTTTTATGGAGCGTACAGCCGTGCCGCTGACGTGAAGGAGATAAGACACGATCGGACACTTGTTTCTTGCTATTTCAATTTGGGAATGGGGACGATTTGGGGGCCTCTTGAAGGGATACCTATTTTTGATGGGCGAGGGTCGGTTTTGTTAAAGTTGGCTAAAGTTTTGTATTTTTTATGCCACGATAAATATTATGATTATACTTGAGTTGAGTGAGCTGCCTTTTTGTGTATTTTTGTAAGCTTTTTATTTTTCTCAATATCTAATTGCATCACATGAGTTGTATTAGGAACCAAAATAACTACTACAAAATGACCTACAAATTTCAAGAAAAATTAAATTATCTTCCATTAGGGTCGATTTATATGTATCAGAATAATCTCCGGTCTCTGCACTCATTCAGTCGCTTTTTAATAATCACTTATTAATTATGATGTACATCGTTATCAATACGCCAGGTCTCTTTGCGGGGTAGTCAGAAATCACCGAGTGCAGATATCTGTATTCTTACAGACCTGACATGCTTCTTTGGCAGTCATCCTTTTCTTCATACTAATTTTTTAATTCTTTTAAGGTTCGATACTATGCGAACAGTTGCCAAATTTCATTTGTCACGTACGGCCGTGAGTGAGATCCACGTGGATCTCAGACTTTCACAAACATATTTTTACGATCGCCGCCAAATTGCTATTTGGCCGAATGGAGATATTTAGCAGCGGGCGTCTCTCGCTGTGACGTCGACGGTGGAGCAGGGAGCTGGCAGATGAGCTGTACGACACGTATCTTGTTTGTAATTATTTAATCTCATTTAGATCTGTGAACGTACATCCGCCTGCTAACTGGACTGTTTTTCTAGTATTTAAGGAAACGAATAATAAAATTATTTAAGCGAAATATTCATCTCTGCCCGCGGTCTCCGAGCCATAGCTTAATGCTGGCTGTCTACGGTAGTAGCGTAGGCGGGGCAAGCAGTTGTGGTCTTCGATCGCCAACACCAGGTATAATCCTTCACAGGTGGCCTATGTCCAGTAGTGAACAACAACAATAAACTGATGATGATGATTAGTCTCTGGTGTTAGAGTGTAAAAAAATGGAATAGCTTCCTATAATTAGCCATCCCTGGTGAGGCAAACTTAGACCCAGGTTATTAGATTTTTACCCTTAGAAAATAGTAGATGGCAAACAAGTAGATATGTCAAATTTACCACCAGTTCTGGCCTTTGCAGCGTCAAAGTTCATTAGTCTCTTTCAATTAGCTCCTCCCAAAGATACCCATTATTTAAATCTAATCTCCACAGTTTAAACGACTTTAATTTAATAATTTTTCAACCAAATTCGACTAGGATAGGATAAATAGGACAGTAGGTGGATGTAATATATGCTTGTATTTGAAGCGGTGTTTGGAAGAGGCCTATCTTAATCATTAGATATACATATGTAATTAGAGTGAACCGTACTAATTGCACAAATAAATTAATGCAGGCTGTAAAGCTGATGAAGATAATGGGCTTGGAGCGAGTTCTATATATAAAACAATCTGTAGGCGCTCGCAGTAAGCTAATGTACTGAGTAGCTCTTCTGTTTCTCTTCTACTCTATAACATTACGATTGCATTATTTGTTCAAATTGGCAAGATTCCAGCTCCGTGGTACTCGACGGGATAAATAAGCTGAGTAGTTACTTATTGTTTATTGTTAAGGTTTGTTTGAAGGACGACTATTAATTGCATGGGAAACTATGCGTAACTCTTATTTGTTTATTTTTGTTTTGGAAGAGTTGTTTTATCTTCAGCTGAATGATAAGTTGCATAAGAAAAATTCTCAGCAGTTTATTGATGTAATAGACGATTTTGGTAATAATACGATATATCATTTTTATGATTGCTATTGTAATTGTCCTATATATTTTTCTTGGTATCCTTGGCAGTGACAGCTTATTGGTTTAGATTTCAAAAGCCCACTTCAGGGTCGAATCCTTGGCACGTATCGTTCAATTCATGTAACATGCTATAAGATTATAAGCTCCCCTAGAATACATTCCCAGACCCCATGTCGGGATACAGGGTGTCGCAAGGGCGACTAAACTCGGCTCTGGCAGCAGTGTACACGGTGCGAGTAACTGTACTCTGTGGGCCAACCGGCCCCACGTGAGGGTTATAGGCTTAACCCTCAGGGAAGGCCTATGTCTGGCAGTGGACTGTAATAGGATGATGATTATAGAGGATGACGAATAAATAAGCGTACATTACATCTGCCTCCCAGCAAACCCAGAGCATCAAAATATTCAGACAGACAATGAGTTTGAATATCGCAGACTTTTAAATAAACAAATATCAGGACATATTCACACCCGGCCATTTGATAGTAATGTTGGCAGAGCCCTGGCTATTGTAAATAGACAACTGATAAACTAAACATGTACATACATACATCTAAATATATACATATGTATTTTTTTTAAATTCACAAACAGAAAATATTAGTCGTGTCCATCACAAAAATATTTGACACGGATAGTAATTGAACCCACGACCCCCAGCTGTACGACAGCCTAAGTCAACTAACCATTGGAACAACGGGTCAGTCTAAAGCCGACCTCTCTCGTTACAATGTAATCTAAATAGTATATCCTATCGCTGGAGCGAGATGATTGGGTTATGTGACATGTTTACTCACTAAAACCCTTCAAAATGACCGTTCAACTAATGACCGGGAATTCCATTGTCTCCACGGTAACGTTCTGGGGCCTTATTCGCTATGACCAAGTCACGCGGCGCGTTACAATACTATCGCGCCGCGTTACTTGCGCGTTTGGTTATAGCGAATAAGGCCCCAGGGTATTTAATGTAACAGTTTTAAGTTATTTTAGAAGGTTTTTGCAGACGATTTCTCTAGGTGTGCTTGCACAGCTAGTAGAAATTTCCAAATGTCCATGAATGTTCAGTTATAAATCTGAGTGACAATTTTTAATTTTTATATATAAAAAGTATAGTTATGCTATATGAACGCTGAAACCTATTTTCCTAAAAAACAAATCGAAAGATATTAAATATTCAGAAATATCAACGAAACACACGACACTACACAATGCTGATACTATCTAAGTATGCTGATTCTGAATTTGATAAATACGACAAGCAACACAATTTACATCACAATCCAGATCGATTACGAATATTGACTCTTATACAAAGGGAGCAGCTTGCACATTGGCGTGAGATAATATCAAGAGATCGCCGGTGTTTGTTGCTCTTTGTGCGTATTTTTCTTTTGACGTGAGCACAATGGTACGTATTTACGAGGTATCTGTATCTTCATGTCAAGAAGTAGAGGCGCTTCAGATGGATGCATAAATATTTTAGAAAATGAGATTTCCCAAAAATGACAAAAATTGTTATATTTTGATATATAAAAGATAAATTTCGATATTCTGCTGCTTAAGGGAAGAATGATACGGAATATATTCATATAGATCTTGCTCACAGAACAAAAAACAATATCTGTATCTGTTCAATTAGAAATATGCTTCAGTATTAAGAGTCTATTTAGCTGGCTACATCCTTTGTGTGGAGTAAATGTAATTTGTCATAAACCGCCCGCGAAACGCCGCATTTCTCGCGCCGCCCGTCAGTCCGCGCCGTGAGGATATAAAGCACGAATGAAGACAGACGCGCCCCTATCCGTCAAACTGTCAATCTGTCACCTGTCGGGGCACTTTTGTTGTATAGCCATTCCCTAAGATTACTTTTATCGGGGTCTCGGTTCAAATACTTCGCAATATAACATACTTCAATACCTACTCGCTTAGCTTTTCGGTGATGTCATTCGAACGAATCCAGCATCTTTTCATTGCGATCGTTTTTAGAATACGGCGAGGCTTTTGATCAAGCATTCGGATAGTATTTTGTGAATTCATTTTTCTTGCAAATAATTTGTAAGACCTGCTGTGTTCTTCTATTTTTGTTTTATTATTTATTCCTGTCAATGTCTAAAATAGATTGTATTAATCTTCAATCATTTAAATTTATAAATATCTGAACTGAAAAGATATTGTTACTTTAAATCAAAATACATCAGGTTAAGTATGACTTCCGTAGTCTACAATAAATGTTTCTATTAGTTCAAAAACTTTTTTAAAGTTACATCCAGTGAATTCTACTCAACTCCCTTTCATTTGCGATAACAAAAGATATTTCTTTCTGTTTATACAGAATCAGTCACCTGTTCTCTCCATAAAAGAACAAAGTGGGCGCCCGGCGACAGAGGGCTGATTTATGGCGTGCAGGAAAACACCTTTGTTTTGTACGCCCCTGTCGAGAGATAAACTTACTGAGGGATATTATCAAGCGTTGATATAGAAGAGGGCTATTTTTCCGATTCAACGTAGTATTTTCTGTATTCCTCTGCCGAGACTCGGTCATGATATATCTATTGGCGTTGTATTTGAGATTAGCAAACGTTTACCATTATGAAACTTTTATTTTTTAGTAAGACTACGCGGATAGAATATCCTTAAAATGCTGTGGAGCAGAAGTACTGTTTGGACTAATTCTGAAAAACAGAAACAGCTATCAACATTCTTTAGCAGATATTAAATTGTTCTGTATGTTAATTTGAAGAATATCAGTGGGAGTCCGGAGGACAAAAAGTAATTGTCGGTGGTTCTAGCCCGGGAAATAAGGTCAAAGAAATTTGGATGACTACAATAAGCTAATAGGAATCAATGGCAGATGTGCTGAGAATGTTGGTAATCAGCAATAAGTGTTGCTGCTATACATCTATTGGGATAACAGCTTGCACACAACATATTTACGTATATTCATTTCGACATACGTGTTTATATGAATAATTTGAGTTCAAACACAAAAATACTAGTGCAAGTGACACCGATGTTTATCCAGAGTGGAGATCGAACACAAGGCGCAGATTTACTAACCAAAGACAAGTTTTAGTTTGAGAATTCAGTCTAATTTGAAATTTTAGATGAAGTGTATCCAATGTCCGCAACGACTTTCTCTTATCGTCATCTAGCAGGCTGCGTATAATATTTAAATTCCATAGCAAACAGTTCATCAATTTTTCATTATCAAATGCACTTTTATTATCTTAACGTAATTATTTTTCTTCGCTGTTTCTCATCTTTATGGATGATATTTGTGTCTTTGATTAGGGTGCCACTCAGTAGCTCAATTACTAAATGCGATGGTGTTCATTATGTTACTACAATTTATAAATAAGTAAACAAATAAGAAACATAATCCGCGTCACGCTTCGGCCACTATCGAAAACCATTATTTTATTAATATCGCCATAGATTCATGGCGTGTCGTTCCCCTATTGATGTTTACTGACAATCGCCGCCATTTGTCACCGCGTCCATTAGTGATTATTATATCGTCCCAAGATATGTGTGTTAACAAATACCTATGTTCTTTGTGTGTGGGATAATGACTGCTTTTTTATTATTATTGGTGTTTGTGATCAATAGTGTTGTGCGTAGGCAGCTCCCTTTACGGTTACCTTTCTGTTGTTGCCTTTTGTTGCTATTCGTAGATCAAATTTTGATGTAGCTTATCGACTGCTGTCTGGTTTCATAAAATTGTCCTTACCGTGATTTTCTTTAGCAGCTTAATAATAATCGAAGTTTAGTTCTGAATTCAGATCATTTCACTGAACAGTGAATATAATAGCAAGAATGTTATATTTATTCATGTAACATTGTCCGGCCGTAATTGGCTAGCGTTGTAGACTATGAGTTTAATCCGCCTCATTGTAGCGGACACGGGTCGTTCGGTGTCCGACGGGGGAGTGGTCAGTGGGTTGATACTGATGCTATATTTAGATAAATAACAATGCGATCCGCACGGATAGTATGAATAACAAAATTGAATAAGGAATGGAACATTTAGGAGGATATGCAGGAAAGGTGTAATGGCGAGGAAAGAGGGAAGGATGTAATGTAATAATTTATTCAAATATCAACCGTTGGATTGTGCGAAAGTCGCCGGGATAGAAACATCGGATAGTAACAGGTATAATATCAAATTGAATGGGAACGTACAGTTGCGGATAACAGCTCGAAGTCATGTAATATAATGTATATACCATATGTCATACAACATACTCACATGTATACATTGAGTGAACACGTGTGTGAACTAGGTAAATATAATTGATAAAATATCTAAAACTATACGTACAATATTTTTAGTACAATTATATATACAGCATATAATATGTATTATATAACGCTGGTGACGCA
>DWDU01002098.1:0-13301 GCA_018245575.1 Jemadia suekentonmiller
TCACCACCTATTCCATAGTGGGACGTAAATGTAACTGGTGAAACGTGGGAGTGTTCTACACTCCTCTGTCTACCTCTGCGGGAATCACAGGCGTGATGTAACGTTTCATGTTACTTCAATATAAATTCATACATAAAGTATAGTGTGTCACTATTGAACAGAATCTACTTACACTCCATGCTTTTTGCGTGTTCGAGTTGTTTTTCAAACCATGCGTTTCTGGCCTTCAGGAAGTGCAAGTGGAGCCCGTCCGGCGCCGCGCCGCCCGCCACGCCCCGCGCGCCCGCCCCGCCCCCCGCGCCCGCCCCGCCCCCCGCGCCCGCCGCCTGCCCGGCGTCGGTGGATCTGAACACCGTGTTGGCGCGGCGCAGATACCCTAAAATCTATTATTAGACAATCATCAACTACCATACTTATGTGTTACCAGCTCGTGGCCGCAAGTTCGTTTGCTTTAACTTTAGTTTTGATTTCATCAGATTTCTCATGTAAAAAAATGATCATGAATTTGTATTCAAGTATGTAAGTGTATTCAAATTACAAGAAAATTGAAAGCGGCAGGAGAAGGCAGAGTGGTGGTTCAAAAAAGACAAGCACTAAACTTATTCCTGTATAACGCGAAAGCCGCATCTACATCGAGGGAGCCGCGTCCTAGAGCAGCGCGCACGAGCGCACGCACAAACAGACAACATCAACAGACAAAAATTCTTTAACACGAAAGTTGTGTTGAGACAAAAGCACGGAATTCTACTTACGAATATTAGCGTGCAATGTTTGACATATTGTGTCTAATACTTAAAGTACTTAATTCTAGTTTCTCCGAAACGGAACTAACGATTTTGAATTTATTTTATATCTTTTGATTATTTTTACTATGTATTACAATATATATTGGTAAATGTCGTCTGTATGTTTACATCCGTTTTTTTTATGAAATTTCTTCGGTTTTGAAGTTACACACCTGACAATTTAGATTTGGACTTTACAAAAACATTTGTTTGATCGTTTTTGAAAATTTCACCCTTAAATTAGGTAAGTGCTAAAACAAATTAGTACCAATTATGTACAAAAGAGGACGACTAATCAAAAAATATCCTTTTTATTTTTGTTATTTTGTTCTGATATTAGAGAAAATAAAGTAGAAAATTGAGTATCTGTAATTTGTAGCATGTAACGTAACATGATGCCTGTACTCCTCGGAGAGGTAGGCAGAGGAGTGCAGTACACTCTCACGTTTTTAATGTGTGTTATTAATATTCGGTTACACTTCGAGTGCCTAGTTAACGGACACTATGTAAGTTCAACATCATCCGGTCATCCAGCTGGTCCACTCGTATATATGTCGTATAATTTATCTATAGAATAAAAGTGATGATTCAAACCTGTAGACAGTGAGGGAGCGGCAGATCATAGCGGAGCTGATTAAACAAGTGGTACAGCGTTTCAAACCACAGGGTCATTATTTCCGATGTAGTATTCTGAAACATTTATTTCATTATTACATGTGAAAAGTAATATTGTCCTCAAAGTGAATAAAAAGTGCCACCCGCTACCGGTACATGTTAGCGTTTTATTATTTATCAATTAGTTATCTTGTGTAGTAAACAGGAACGATACTCGCGCGCCCTAAGTGAAACGTCCAAAGGAGGCAATTAGAACCGCAGCCTCTCGCGTTTTCGTGTCAACTAAGACGGCATGATAGCATAACACCATAGAAAGACATAGCGTTATTCCTTATCTATCTAAAACGACAAAGACCCTGAATATAAGGTCATAGAGCAACAGTACTTTAAGACTTTAACAGCAGCGACGCGGAGACGAAGCTTCAAATAGATCACATTAGTAACATTGATCCATGATTTGGTGTTTGTTAAAGGTACTTGTTGTACATAGCGACCTTCTTGAGATTGTTATTTAAATAGGGTTCGGTAACAAGTGAAAATTAATTTAAAATGACACAACAAAACGTATATAAACATAGATAAATATTTTTCCATTGTTAATTTGTTTCACCAATTGTATAAAAACATCACTCTAGAAGCTGATAATTATTTTATACAAAAGAGAATAACCACCGCTCTTTCCATTTACTAATAACTTGTGCCTCCCGTGTCGTTTGTCAGGTTAATGTACGCTAAGCGTGCGGCACGCACACTGGCCTCCGCTCCCGCTCCCGACAATATTCTTTAACAAAATACGCATGAGTGCTTTCACTCTCGTTCGGAACATTTCTTGCGGCTATGTAGTGAGCTCATAACGTTTCTACCTTTACCAGAATCACTCTTACCAACACACTACAATAACAATCAGCAGCAATATTTTGTGTACGTACACTTCCACCAACTTTGTAAATGAAGCAGGAGGACAGCAGCGGCAGCAGGTGTGCGGCTACTGAGAATGTACGGTGCCACGCTATGATGTTCGTACCTGCACTATTGGTATCCCTGAATATCGGTTAGACAAGTTGCGGACAAATGTAAAAATGTCCAATGCGCTCTCGTAATCTTCAGTATTCAGTGCTTCTCTCATCAGAGACGGCAGCTCTAACAGCTCCAGCAGCTTGTCACTTTGATTACGGACACTACTGAATCTCCTGCAATACCATTGACAATGATATCACTAAGAATTTCTTAGTAGTATTAAGTGAGTAACTCCTGTGCATTATTATGCAGTGTGTCTATGTCTACACATGCATATGCAAGGTAATTCACGACTGATTCTAGCACTTGTAAAGATATGGGCAGAAAGCAGTTAAATGTCACAATGTTGGATCCACCAACTAGCTCACAAAGGTTATGAGGACATTTGCCTCTGCTAATCAGCTCACTCAACCTACATACATACATATCTTCACGCCAGGTCACTCACAGGGTAGGCAGAGTGCACTGAGTGTCAAATACCTCTATTCTTACAAACCTGCTGTATATCTATTAAATTAATTTATCTCTTTATACATGCACACCGGTTTCAGAGAATTCCGACTCCCCTAGCAGCCAGTATCTGACCTATTTGATCAAGATAGGTGAGTCTTGGCTTTCCTCGGCACCTGCTTCCCTCAACATTTGCATTATATATCTACTTCGTCATTCTTTCATCAGTTATTTTCCATCAGTCCCATTCATGTCCAAACCATCGGTACATGCCCTTTGTTATTTTTACACCAATACCCTCTTTCATACAATACATCTTCCTTACATTAGAATTACGAGTGCGGTTTGTGAGTGTCAAGCCCCGAATGTGACACAACACCCTCATCTCGACCATGTTTATTCTACTTTTACCCCCTTTCTTACATACCCAACTCTCGCTACCATTCAGTAGACTTGGAGTAAGCACAGAGTTGTGTATTACCACTCGAGCTTCCTGACTCAAAAGTTGGCAACTCAGTAGCTTACCCATCTTTCCATTCACACTATTTCCTGTACCCACTGTTCTCACCATGACAGTGCTGTACCCACCATCTCTGCTGAAAGCACATCCAAGATATATCATTTCATCCAATCTCAGTCAACCTTATCTTAGTTTTCCCATATTCATTGGTTGACCACTAACAAGTTTACCTTAGAAACAAATAATGTTCAATATAAGTTATGCATGTTATATTAAGATTAATATGTACACACTGGATAAAAGTTTAGACACTACACTTGTGGTATATACTTAAAATGAGATTAAACAATATTTAACTTTCTGTCAGGACAGAAAGTAGCCAGGCCAGGCCTCCCACTAATTTCAACACTCTCTGGTAGACAAAGCCTTGTTTGTCTACTCTGCACATCAACAATCTTTATGTCTTTCACCATTTCCTTCTTACTTACCAGTAGCATAGTCCATTGAGGGCCTTTACCAGACTCTAGGGACACAATAACAGAACTTAATTTTAACAAATTTGATTATGCAATAACAACATTGTTACAAATGTGAAGACATAAGTGACCTAAAATTGATTAACAATGGATGCATTTCACTTTTGAACAGACTTACATGCCGGTGTTTGTTTGAGCAAAATAAGATGTTCAAATCATGTAATAATGGGAACAGAATACATTTTTATTACATCTACTCGTAAAATATTTCAGATATCTTGACATAAATGTAACATCACTCCTGTAATCCCCAAAGAGGTAGGCAGAGGAATTCCCATGTTCCACCAGTTATGTTTGTGTCGCACTATGGAATAGGTTGTGAGCCTATTGCCATGCAACGGGTACATATCCAGACTCCGAGCCTGTACTAGAAAATTTAATTAGAAAAATTTTTTGTAGCACCCAACCCGGAAATCGAACCCAGGACCTCCCGATCGGCAGTCTCACTTGCAACCAACACGACCAATGAGGCAGTGATGTGATATCTTGATATGTTAGCAAAAATTATTTGATGCCTCATGCAATTGAACATGAACCTCAAGTGACAAGAATTCATACAGACAGTATTGCAATATTGTACAAATATGTAGTCTTACTTCTTCTCTTGAACAATGTTTCCAGCCATTAGTGAAAAATTTTCACATTCCTTTACAAATTCAGGCATTGTGTCAAGAAAAGTGGCCACTGAGTCCTTCGATTTTCCCAAATCTTTCATGATTGTCCGTGATATCTCTGCTGTTTCCACAAATGTTTTGTAATTAGTGAATGCAAGATCCTGAGTCTGTTCTGTGAGATGACCTATTTCTTCACTTAATTTCTCCGGTTCCTTACGAATATGTTCCCAATTTTGTGAGCCTAGCTTTTTGATATAATCTGTGATATCATTAAAATAGTCGGCGGTTTCTGGAAATTAATTAATATTTATATCAATATCGGTTGCAAAATTCTGTTCGCTGTTTTTATTAAATTAATATGCCTATTTATGTTACCTGTTTTAGAATCTGGAAAAAGGAGTTGGCAAAGGTCTTTTAGTTCTAACGACATTCTGGCTGGATGTTGTAATAAAGTGGGATTTACTGTTATAATAAAAGTATAATTGTAATGTACAATATAGTTAAGTATAGTGCAGTAGTAAGTAAACGTTTATTGCAGTGAATTAAATAACATGTAAATTAGCACCAAAGTAAAAACATAAAAAAGTGCCAAAACCGCATTTTGTTTGTCTTATCAATGAATATGACAGATTTGAAAATTTTGACATAACTCATAGTTAATTGACAAGTAAACTTGATAAAAGATCAGTTTTATCTTCTTGATAAGACCTCGATATTTCAACGTAAATTCTTTTAAAACACTAATTTTTACAATTATTTACAATTTATTATTAATTAACATTTACAACAAAATTTACAATTTGTCCAATTATGACTGTACAATTATTAAATTAAATATTAATTGTTGGTATTTATAATTATTAATATGATATGATTGTTAATAATTTTCATGGTAAATTACTCTTCTTAACAATAAATTTAATCTAAGATAACACTTCAAAAGATTGAAACATGAAACATTAAGAGAGCAATGTGAAAAAAATGATTATATATTCTACATCGTTTTATTTTAAATTTATTGTGTTACTTCATAATTTATATTTCCCTTCTAATGTATATAGTGCATAATTATTAGTTTGAACAGACTTTCATCAAGTATTTATTCTATTTTGTCTGTAGCATACTACAAGAAATAACTTTGGAAATAGAAGTATTTGCAAGATAGCCGTATAAATAGTAACTAAACAAAAATATTCGAAATAATTACACACAAAAAGTATTGTTCAATAAATGTCTAGGCATAAAAAAATTTGGTGAGGTTTAAGACGATCAATTGATAACCTTAGCTACTTTGTTCAAATCGTTCTTGATAAAACTACATTGACTAAGTTCTTTGATTGCGTCATGTAAACGCATAGATATAGTATGTGGACTCAATTAAATGTAAAATTAATTAATTGGGAAATAAAAACCAACTTCTACAATATCACAAAGCCGAAATCTGTTGTCTAACGTTACAGGTTTGTTTAGATCGCTTAACCTTTTCATTTGACGTATAACCTAATATTCATTTTCAAGTTTTGAGATCTGACACCATTTTTGTTTCGCCTCTATGTTCACATTTACTTTTCGATTTTGTAACGATATAACAGTTGCGAGCGTAAAAACTAAAATAATTATACCAGTATTCACTTAGTTCTTGTATTCGAAGATTTTTGTTTATTAAGGTTATGTTGATGTTTTGATTTGTGAAATGTAAAATGTACAGAAAGCTTTTCAACATTTAAGTGTGGTGTCCATGTCCATATTGTTGTAAGTTATGACTGTTACTACGTTTAATTGAGCTCACTCTATAGGAGGTTGGCGGGTAACCTAATGCTATCATAAGTAAAACTACGTACAACACATCATGTCCATATCGGAATCAATAAGTACAAGTTCTGTTTACGAAGTGCATATCGTCAAAAAACATTGTGTGTAAATAAAACGACCGAATTCTATCCATTACAAAAATTGTATGCATTATATTTAGTTCATGAGATTTAAAAAAATTCAAATTGTTTATGTATTTTTGGTCCCTTAACAATATTTACATAATTATCATCTGTGCCCGGGGCCCTCCTAGTAGACATTTTTGTAATGCCAGTATCAGGAGGCTCCGCTCTCCCACATCACATTCCAACTTTAACTTGTCAGTTTTTTAGTTCTTGTATATTACCTATTTAAATATGTTTATATGGATTTTCTCGCTTATGTACTTGTGGCTTGTGTGTTAATGTATGTGTACTCGTTTATGAAAGGGTATGAATATATGTATGTGAAAATTTTGTACTATTATTTAATTTCCATTAAAAGACCTTCCATTTCATTGTAATTTAATGTTTTAATCCAAGTGATTATTTTTTATTTACAGTTTCTTGTTATCAATTTGAAGATGTCAAGTTTTTGCACACTTTACATCTATTTATCTGGTTATACAAAACAGATGAATTTAAACATGTGTAAATAGCACTACTGTACCCGGTGAGGGAAATGTAACAGTACATAATAATGGAGGGTGACAGTGAAGTGTTCACTCTTCATTGGGGCGAGGAAGTAGAAGTTAAGGTAAGTAAAACCTGCTATTATAACATATGATAAAAGTCCAAATATTTTTAGACTGTTTGTTATTACACGACAAATGTCAATGAAAATAAATGTAAAAAATATGTATTGTACTAATGTTTGTGATGAACTGTCCATGTGTGTGTGTTCATTCATAGTGCTGTTGTTGGAATAACACTTCATTAAATCAAGCCAAGCTTAGGTTGAGTATGGTCACCTAATGTAAATGACTGTTGAGGGGTGTAAGGACAAACAGAGAGAGTGTGGTGGTGGGGAGTGTGCACGGCACACAACAGTGATTAGTGTAGCAAGGAGTACACCATACTGTGCCAGTGTCACAATTTGTTGCTACTGTGGGCACAATACTACTGTTTTTTTCTAACACACAACCATCTCCTGCACTGGTCTGTTACACATGTATAAAGAATGGGATGAAGTCATTACAAACCCTCACTATATTTATCATACAAATTTGAGATACCACAAAATCTTATGATTTTTTAAGTAGAACTATGCTATGCTCAGTGGATGCAGCCGCTGTACTTACAGATTGCTACTTGCAATAATCACATGGGACACTGCTGCAGCGCTACGAGGAGTCCCACACTAACTCATATGCCTTACGGTTGACTGTATGTTTGTTACATTATTTTATGACACTGTTATGAACTTCCTCAATGTTTCAGCATTCTCCGGGTGGAGTGGCATCTGAAGTTATCTGTGGCCTGGACAGTCATCAAATGCAATCTGTGTCGTATACAAATATGGTATGCATGTTTATATTTTATTTTACTCAAGTTTACATTTCAAGATGCACAATGTTGTCAAATTGCATGTATAATGAACTCATTTATTTATAAGTGCTTAATAGTGATGTCACAGCCATTGTTTAGATTGATTAGACTCCTGCTGAAGTCACTTGTACATTATCAGTCCTATAAAATCAACATGCTGTGGTAAGGAATCACCAACAGGTGTGTGATGTGCACCAAAGCTTTGTGACTCAATAGATATTAATTGACTAAATCATTGCACAATCCTTATTGATAAACATGAACACCATTGAACCTCTGACCCTTTCAGTGGGCTAGTGGCTGCAAGCACTACTGCCAATCGAGACATTCTAGGTCCAATTTCCAGATTGGGCATTAAATTGTATTTTTTTAACTAACATTATCTAGTTAAAAATTGCAAATAGTGGCTCATATGCTTAATATGATGCATCTAATCTATTCCATAGTAGGACATAACACACTTAGGATGTAACACACTTGAATGGACTCACAATTTCCTAAAAATACTGGCCAATGTAATGTATCCACACTGTATACTGTTCTAGTAAAAAGTGGATAATGGTCTCATTTTACATACATTTGCTTGTCAAATGACAGGCTGTAAGTTATTTTAATAAAGTGTGCTCCTAGTGTGGTAAGATTACTTATATGAGTGATTTACCTAGTTTTAAGTATGTTTTGAGCCACATTTTATATATATCATGTAACTTTTTGTCGTACAGACAACAGAAGAAATTATAGCAGACACTGATCAAATGGCTGCAGAAAATCTAATGTATTTATCACAAGATGTAGTTAGTTACGCTGACCCTACGGAGTTGGTGGATGATCTTAAAGTGGAGTGTGTGACGGAGGAAGTGATCACTGATGATTGGGTTATGCCTGGGGGACAGGAGAGGTGAGTGCTCATATTTATTTTAGCACTTAGAAATACATATCTGCTTTCTTTAATTGGCTAGCTGTATATTGGGGTAACTGTCAAAAGTGGAAATGGACTTGTATGAAATAATAAACATAATTCAGCAATGAGTCAGTCTGCTTTGCACCAATACCTGCACAACTCAAATTTCATCAATTTTAATTTAATGATACAATTTAATCCAAAATAGTCCATATTTTAATGTGCCTAAAACTCATATTCCCATGGGTAAAACTATGTGGTGTTATAATAAAATGCCATTACGTGATTGGTAAAACTTGCTTAGGCATATCAATTTTTAACAGCATTTTCCGAAGCGCTGGTAGTTTCATTTTAGATTTCATCAAGATTTAAACCCGATCTCTTGGAATGAGAGATCGACTCTCAAACTACTAGACTATCACTGCTTTCAATTCACAAAATTAGCTTTTTTGAGTTGTGTCATTATTCACATGCAGTGATATATATTAAGTGGTAAATTATTGGCATAATGGTTTTTAACAATAAACTTGCAGTGCCTGCTATTAGGCTCCATAAAGTGTCGAACTCTTTTGTAGGTCAAAGTATACACTTCTATAACAAACTACCAAAGGATAAATTTGTCAGTCTGTAAGTTTAAGAAATTCGTTAAGGCTCGATTATGTCCAAAAGCCTATTATACAATTGCAGACTACATACAAGATATAGACGTTTGGAAATGAATTCCTATAGTTCTAAGGCCTAGAATTATGATTTATATTTTAACATAAGTGCTTAGCTTAAAAGATGCAGCAGCACGCCTACGGAGTTTCTTTCGCCGCTTCTTCTCCATGGCGAGGCCTTTTCCGAAGCGGTGGTAGCTTCATTTTGACGTACAAAAAGTGTTCCAATGAACCTATTTTGAATAAATGATATTTGAATTTGGACATAACTCTCGGTCAGGGTGTGATATCGTAAGTTATTAAAAGAAATTCATATATGCATTTTAATGAAGATATTTGATAACAAAATCGGAATCATATATCGATATAATTTACCGTTGCAATGTAACATTGATATCAAATAGCTACTATTTTTCGGAACGAAGCTGTCAATAGCATAACATCAAAAATTGATATAATATTACCGTTTCGATGAAACTTTGATATCAAATAGCTACTATTTTTCGGAACGAAGCTGTTAATAGCATAACGCATGAACTTAATATCATTTTATATTAACATTAACGGTGGCGGCCATTGAAGAAACCACCAAAACGTTTAACGAACGTACGTATGAGCTGAATGAATTTAATGTGTTTAATCGCATTAATTATTTATGTATATACAAGCAATTCACCTTGGACGCGCCAGTGTGGCTCCAGCAGTCCGTGGTCGCGCCTGTGCCTCGCCTTGCAGATTGTGTCTTTAAGTGTACACTAAGCTTGTGTCCGGAGCGTCTACACGTGTATAATTTTCAATGTAATGTATTGTTACCTTTTTTTGTTTTGTTTGTGCTGTGACAGTTGTCTGTGTCGGCAGTAAATGTTGTAGTTTTGTTGATATTGTTTCATTTATTTGCGTCCCGGTGTACGGCAATAGGCTCACCGCCTATTCCACGGAACGTACAATATAACTGATGAGAGGTGGGTCTACAGCACTCCTATGCCTACTCCTGCGGGGAAATACGGGCGTAATGTTATTTTTTATTGAATTCGTTTGTAAATTTGTTGTTATTCGTTATCAACATGTTCCTTGTATAAAAATCTGATGATTTAACTGGCGTTTGTTCCGTCACTCGGGTTTTTCCCCTCAATAAAAATAAGCTCTTAATGGTCGGTAAATAAGTTTTGATAACGTCTTACTTTCTGGTTATGAAACCTTTTCTGCAACTTGGTAAAAAATTCGAGCCGCTTATTTAGTAAAGTTTTGTTTATATTCTAAGTAAGACTTTCCATGAGTTACGAAGATTTGAGATAATGTTCAAGTATTAATATTTAGAATAGTGCTAAGATTAAGAAAATGCAGCAATCGCTTTGAAGTTGAAGTTAAGGGTTGATAAAATAAACTCCATGTAAAGGTCGCCCATAACGCGTCTAGGAAACAATCTGTGGTATTAAAAACATATTTCTTAAATGCATTAAGTCGTACTACATTATACCAACAACATTAAGAGAAATCACACGACTCAAAATGGCGCTCTTTTGGGGCGGCCTACGTCCAGCAGTGAACTGAGATAGGATGATGAGGGCACGATTCAAAGTTTTCGAGGGTTGTTAGGGAGATGAATGAATACAGAAGGAAACACTTGTAACAATAAATCTATCACGTAAACACAGCAACTATTACGCAACGCGTGCACGGCCGTAAATGTTGTTGCTCGTTATTTTTATCACAACTTTTGTGATTTTGCGGAAAATTGGTTGCAAAATTGCGTGTAGATAGAATTTTTATTACGTCCTTAAACGTTGCTCGCTTCGGTTCGAGCAACGTCGCATGTATTTATATATGTATATGTACGTTTTGTGCTTATTTGGATACTTACAATTAAAATCATAGGAAGAGGAAATATTTCAAATCGAAAAATGTTATAACACCTTAAGTTGTTCCTGTATTACAGCTCATTATAAAGGCGTTATAACATAGAGTATAAATAAGTAAAATCACTTAGAACAGTCCAATCTCATCATAGGAGTTCATAGAACATATGACTCTTTTTTTTCCAAGTAGCAGTTTTTACTTTATGTAGTATGAAGTGATTAGCTGATTAGACATAAAGATGGTAACAGGACACATTGAGACAATTTCATAAATCCTATTAACACACTGAGGGTTACGAGTCTCTTTTCAAAATGAGAAGGTTTAAGAATAGATTGTACCAAACTGGCCAAGTATGAATTGGTAGAGTTGACATACTTTTTAGCACATTAAGGAAAAATCTTATATCGTGAGGTAATCACGATGTTTTCCTTATTTGTTTAATTTGCAATTTAATTTTTAGTTTGCACGCCAAACTAATGGCAAATGTGAGAGCCATAGAAAAAATGTTACATCAACTGTCCCATTGCCACATTTATGCAAATTAAGTATTTCTATTTCTATTTGTTAGAGAGACTGATATTTTGACATTATATAAGCTTTGCGTTGTCAGGGATATGAACCCAGGAACGGATGTCAGGTTGGAATCTAAGCAACAAGCATGTTACTGCTTTAATATACTGTATGTGGAACATTCTAACTTAGTTATTTAATAATGTATAGCTATTATGTATTACATATGTATAAGTATTGTATGTGTTATATAATGTATTGATATAATATTGAATTAACTTCAGGTTTTCGTATAACTTCATTGGTCCGCATTGTATACAAAAATGTCTTAATAACCAAGATTAATTTTCAATGTCAAAACGTAATAATTTTGTAAAATCTTAGCTGATATCTCTGACGAGGGTGTTTAAGATGAATTTTGTAATCTCATTTGTTGTACAAAATATGTCGATCTGCTGCTGAAGTTCCATGGTAACTTGTGGAGTAATATCGATCGTATATTTTTCGTTTCCAATTTCCTGTACGAAGTAGTCATATAAACATGAACACGTTATTGAAATTTCTAAAAATTAATTCTACCTGACCTCGCGGCCATGATAATTATTAAAATCGATTCGTTCAAAGGGGATCTTGATAAGCGAACTTTTTATGTAATACTCCGACCTCGATGTATACAAACAACTTAAATGTTGACTGTATTTCCTCATAGGGGTAGATAGAGTGTAGAACTTCTACGTTTCGCCCGTTATGTTTTACCTAAGTCCCATGGAATCGGTGGTTCAAATGATTCAAATTCAAATGTTATTAATTCAAAATTGGTTCATTAGAACACTTTCTGTACCTACGTTAATATGATGCTACCGCCGCTTCGGAAGATGCCTCGCTATGATGAATGTTGATGATGATGACTCTATTGTCATACACCGTGCGCTAACAAAATTGAATTTTTTTTTAAATTTATTTTCGTTTACGTGATGATGTGATATAAATTATTATTTTATTTGCAGATACACCTCGAAGATGGCGTACTTCGCTGCAGTGTTCGCCCGGGGCCAGGTCGCGGGATCCCCCTCTAGTCATAATTTAAGATATATTTCCATTCTTGCCATGATTCTCTTAGGTCAGTGCTTTTTTTTACTTTATTCATTTAACATTTTCGCACACAGTCAATGGAACAAAATAGTTACAAACGTAACAACGCACAACGACGTTGCTTATCTCTTTGAATCTTGAATGGGTTTATTGTCTAACGAGTATTGTCACCATGTCGTTTGTCGATGGAGACCAAGAGCGGGCCCGGTGCTAGCTGATGGGGTTGTTAAGTCTTCGAATCCCGGCGTATGTATGAATTGTGTAATGAATGTAGCTGAAGCACGTCAGGTGTCTAACGATAGAGGTATTTGGTTTGGCCCTGAGTACTGTCCGTGTGCCTACCTCGTAAGGAACGTGACGTGCATGTTATAATAACAACAATATAACAGGCTTTAAGTTGACTGCCTCGTTGGTCGTGTTGGTTGCAAGTGCGACTGCCGATCGGGAGGTCCTGGGTTCGATTCCCG
>DWDU01002099.1:0-13301 GCA_018245575.1 Jemadia suekentonmiller
CCGTGTACGGCGCCAACGTGCCCATGATCACCGGTGCGTATAGCATTAAGCATCTAATAATAGAATATTACGCCAAAATTGTATGGCGCAACGAGATTGATGTCTGAATTTTTCTTTAAACTATGTGTCTTCTCCTCGGAAAGCTCGGAAAGAATATCGCTTGATACAGCTGTCACTCGGCTATCTGATTCCGTATTTTATGTGACTTTTACCAAGGTATTAATATAGGTATAGGTACTACATATTAATCTTTAACTGCCTAGACATAGAATAAACACTCGGCCACAACACTGTATAATTGTTAGAGGTAGAAATCAAACCTACCTGCAGCTCATCAATTATGCTTATAAACAACAATATCAACAAGCCAGTTAATACATTAAGAGTTAACAAACGATACTCCCCCGAACAGAGCTGGTGAACGACAGCAACGTGCAGTTCCTGGACCAGGACGACGATGACGATCCCGACACGGAGCTGTACCTGACGCAGCCGTTCGCTTGCGGCACCGCTTTCGCCGTCAGCGTGCTCGACTCGCTCATGTCGACCGTGAGTACAATCGCTGGGAGTCTCGTCACGATCCGCCGCAACTCATGTCCACCGTGACTTACGCCCCAGCTGCAGTTACTAGGAGTCTCGTCACGATCCGCAGCAACTTATGTCCACCGTGAGTTACGCCTACAGTTACTAATGTCATCATAATCCGTGTCGACAGGTGCCAGACCTTAGGTGCCTTAGTGGATAGGCAGTATGTAAATATGCTTCTTTTAAACAGGCTATTTGAAATTCAACTCATTGGTGACGTTTAAAATATTTTCTGTGCGTTTGTTGTGCCTGTCACATATTTAAACGTTTTTTTTTTATTTTCACAGACGTATTTCAACCAAAATGCCTTAACGTTGATCCGTTCGCTAATCACGGGCGGCGCCACGCCGGAACTGGAGCTGATCCTGGCTGAAGGGGCTGGACTCCGAGGCGGATATTCCACAGCGGAGAGCTTGGCCAACAGGTACCTATAATCTTTTTTCAACATTTTAAATTATTCGAAACTTATTATTAATCGAAGGTTAATATTAATTTCAAACCTGAATTTTTCCCTGCCGGATCTGCCGGCGCCGGGTTTAGTCGCCACTTAAGACACCCTGTATCCGACGCGTGGTCGGGGTGTATGTATGTATTTATGTATTTTTACTCCGCTCCAACACGGAAAGCGCGAACCGCTCGTCATGTGAAACGTCACTTGCAGGGATCGATGTAGAGTTGGGCAGATATCGCTGTACGACGGGCCGCTCGCGCAGTTCGGTGAGGCGGGCAAGTACGGCGACCTGTTCGTGGCCGCGCTGCGCACGTACGGCATGCTGTGCATCGGCCTCTACCGCTTCAGGGACACGTCCTCGTCGTGCGACGCCAGCAGCAAGCGATACGTCATCACCAACCCGCCGGATGACTTCTGTCTGCTGCCAACAGATCAGGTGATACACGATTTACATAATAACAAATAGGTTGGCACGTCTCCACACACGGCCATGTGTTCTTAAATTAAGCATCTAGAGAACTTGTGTGTGTGTAATCGGTACGACTAATAAACTACATATGTACATAGAAATATATTCCTCTTCTTCTTTTTAGTCCTTCTATTCATAGCACTACGTGCACATTCTGTGAGGGAACATTAAATTGTTGATTTAATAAAATCAGTCCATCTTGTGGGTGCCAGGCCGCAAATATTTTGACCCTCCAGTCTTTCTTGCATAATAGAAATATATACCTACTAGTATATATTATATAGTATATATTATATAGTATATATTATATAGTATATATTATATAGTATATATTATATAGTATATATTATATTTTTGAAGTGATAACTTTGTCTCCGGCGTCCTGAGACACACACTTATTAATTCGTTATATTGACTACGTCGTTGATCGTGTTGTTTGCAATTGCAATTGCCGATCAAGAAGTCCTGAGTTCAAACTCCGCGTCGGGCACTTTAGGATTTTCTAATCTAGATGTTCTAGTAGTGGCCTAAGCCACTACTAGAACTGCAAAGTCTGGATACGTGCCGGGAGTATGACGATAGACTCACCACTTACTCCTTAGTGGGACGTAAACCTAACTAGTGAAACGAGGGAGGGTACTACACTACTCTGCCTACCTCTTCGATGATTACGGTCTTTTGTTAGGATGTCTCCCTCTTCCTTCTTGTAGGATTTGGTCGAAGTATGTATGTGATCATATACGTTGCGTTGGCAGGTATTCGTCCTAATGCAGTTCGACCCGGGCGTGGAGTACCGCACGAGCAGGCGCGCGGGCGCGAGCGGCGGCAAAGACGACGCGTCCTGACTATTGCTGTGCAGCGCCCTCACCGACGGGCCCTACTCCTACATCTAGGCGTAGGGTGCTGTCGCACGCCACGACACCCCGCGCAGCCCCGCGTCACCCCGCGTCACCCCGCGTCACCCCGCGTCACCCCGCGTCACCCCGCGCCGCCCTGCGCCACCCCGCGCCGCCCCGCGCCACCCCGCGCCTTCGGGAATCCTTCACGTTTGGTTCGGTGGTGTGACCGCTTTTTCGAAAGGAACTTGCTTTCAAAACTATTTGTATTTACTGTCATTTTTTACTAGAATTATTGTTACTAATTTTACTAATATATAGCTTTCATTTTTCCTTATTTTTTTTACAGTATTTACTTTTGAACATTTGAAAGGCAATGGGAACCACGTTTTATTAGCTTTGCGAGTGTTTCTTGTCTAATATTTTTTGGGTAAATATTTTCTTTACACTTGATATGTACATAATGAAGTTCCGTTCGTAACAAACCGGTCACGTCAGTAACACCCAGACTTCTTTGGGCATTTTCGATTTTTCCTTTTCGTTTCAACTCACGTTGTGATTGTTTCTCACGCCCCCTCTTCTGCACCTTTCACTCACCATTCCACGCACTTCCTTAGACGGTTCTAGAAGGTCCCGTTGGCTTTTTTACTTCATTATTATTATTATTTGGTACTCGTGCCCACAGTCACAATATATATGAACAAACAAAAACAACGCGCTTATGACACGACTCTATCGCACGCACGACGGGCGTATACAGAAATTTCTCTTGTAACGCATTGTAGAGCATTAGCAAGCTTTCGATGTTCCAATCTTGTAGGTAGCAGTTTAGAATGTACAATGTCGACAAACTCTAGTTCAATTCGTAAAGGATCAAGACTAATTCTGTATATATCCGTCCGTCCTGGAGCACTCTACTCACATCCACTTCCAAAATGTGAGGGTAGACTGCGATTTCGATACCAATTTCTTTAATTTTTTTCCAACAAATGAACTTGGACTGTGTAATTTAATGCTCAACAATTAAAGGACCTTTTAAACTTTTAATTGCACGACCGATTAACTTGAAACCATAATAAATTAACGATCTATTATTATTAAGGTATTGCATATTAAAATCTTGTTTTAGATTGTCCATTCCTTATTCTGTAGATTAAATCATTAACACTGTTAAGGTTTATTGGATCGCTTGAATATATTATAGTAAAATATTTTAAGCATTTAAAATCACATCGACCGAATGAGGTACTTTTAAAGCACTTCACACAAACGGTCTCATCATGGTTTATGGTTTTATTATGTCTCTTATGTAAGGTTTTTTTAACGGATTCACATTTAATTAGCAAATCACATAGTTTTAAGTTTATATACAATCACATTTCTTTATATGCACGATAGAGTAGTTTGCAAAACATTTATATTGCTCATATCATTTTAATTTTAGTTTTATATTATTATTGTGTCATTGTATGATGTTAGTTACACCGTAGACGCCTGATATTTTCTGTGTGGGTTACTATTTTGCTAACTACCCAGATTTATCGCTAAAACCTCCGCACAGAAAATATCGAATATTTTACTTATCACAACTCTAGTTATTTTTTGTTCACTCTTTAATAAAACTTTGCAATATTATCTTTTGTTGTTTTTTTCTTTTTTGTTTTCGTTTCATTTCGTCTCTCATAATATATCCTAAGGTGGGCGGGGATTGTCAAAGTGGACGTGAAATATGGCGCTGCACATTAAATATAATGAACTGATACAAAATTATTTACCTATAAAATTACAGATGCCATTGAGAGAATGTTTGAGAACCAATGGGCAATATGGTTATACGTTTACGTGAAGACCCGAGTGCAAAGTGTATTTTGCTGTAAATGTGTGATATTATTTTGAAAACGTCGTTGTTATAATAAAATAGGGCTTTTGAAGCCTGCGATGTATTTAGAATAAACTCCGGGTGCTTTGACGATTGTGGATTCTTCATAGTTTATTGATTGTATTTAGATAAGGCTAAACTTTAATTGACTGCTCGCGTCGACGCTATTATATCCCGTAGTCGCGCCGATCGTATGCGCGGTTGATTAAAGTTCCTTTTTTTAGAATTTACTAGTTCTTAGTGTAAACATTCGCCTCACTGTTTGATAGAGTCATTCTTATGAACCGCCATCTAGATATTCGAACGTATAAATATAAATTATTTATTGAACCCATCTACAAGATGTTTGATGACGATTAAAAGTGGATGTATTGTGTAATAGTATTTGAAAATGATTTTGAATTCGCTGACCGCTATACGGGAACGCGGGCCGTACATAACATGTAATGGTAACACTGAATATCCATCTGGATAAAATGCCCCGATTAACTGGCTAGTAATTACAGTGTAATTATATATATAATTATATTCACAACCCCTCAGTCGCGCTATTCTCGTTCATCAAACACCTGTAGACAAACAGTCGCTTAGATTCACTCATCGTCAAATAGAATAGGCAAAACCGGCCTTAATTACAACTAGGTTATTGTGGGTATATATTGTTTTAATGTCATATGTGTATGTGTGTGTGTGATAAATTATTTGTATTTTGGTCCAAAATCTGAATTTTACAGCACCGGTTTGTAATGGATTTGAATGCAAACATACTGTCATATATTCTCTATGTCCCGTACGTAGCCCATAAACAATGTTACCCACATGAAAGAACTAGGTGCAAAATATTTTAAGGCTCAGTGTTATCCCGTGGACATGAGACATGGAAGCAAGAATTGGTAAAATATGTAGAGATTTTTTTTTGTGTGTCGCTCCTTAACTGGCCTCGCAAGATACGATTACGTACAGCCACATATATACATATCGAAAAAATTATGCCTTTTCGAATTGCAATATACTGACAGTACCTATAAATAAGTTACATAGTTATATAGAGTTAAATATTTGCATAAATATGAATATAAATAGATAAAACGTGACTGTTAATTTAAATTCATTTACATTATGAATGTATGTACCATGGATACATTTTTTTGCGCAATCAGTTAGGGGTGCGAACCATAATTGTTGGAAAACAAACTAAATTCTAAATAAACATTGCTATTGATGTGGAAATATGAAGAAATTACATGAGAAAAAAAAATCGAATAATCTTATTAAAGTAATGAGACAATTAAAAATATAGAGATAAATCTCCCCAAGAATAAAATCATGTTTGAGCACAGTATGGACGAGTATTGTATAGCACGAGAAATACGGCATGGTTACGAAATGGTTGTGCACGATAGATAATATTTTATAATTATTGTAAACGGTCTGTCCAAAATTATACCTACATGTCGTATAATTCTTAAGGCGCGTACTTGATGAAGTTAACAGATGACTTGTTCAAATCACAAAGGTCTAAAGACAATTGCAGGTGCCAGACCTTCATTAAATTTAACTGGAGTTAGACCATGCATGCCACTGGATCCCATAGACGCCAAAATATACCTAACAAATATAGCATCCTTTCAACTGCGGTCGATATCAAATAAAATACTAGTTGTATATAGTGGATCTTATTCTGTATGTTACGTAAGAGAATTTTTCAAACCTCTCCTTAAAAATAGAAAAGCTAACGCTGCTTTGAAACTATTCAATACTGTCGTGTGTAGTTTGTTGTGAATTAGGCTTCTGTATCACTGTATGCTAGTTAGATTATATTTCGGAACGTCTCATTGTATAAATGTAAAATACACGCTAATAGATAATTTGGATTAATTAATTAATTATGAATGTTATTGTCTAAGGTTATATTATTATTATAATGACGATTTTTTTCCTTTAATATTTTTATACAGCATTACAAATATATATCGCAATTAAAAGTTTAGAGGTGAGTGGGTCGGTGTGCAATTTTAAAATAGTGTCTAAATTTGTATAATCGCCTTAACGAGAGAGAATATAGCTGACGTTCTGCTGCATGTGTTTGCTTGTGGTCGAATGTTATGATAATGTTGTTTAAGCAACTTGTATGTATCGTGTCGAGGTGTAAGTGAACGTTGATATACGTGTGTAGTTGCGAGGCTTACAGGACCCAGCCTACGGGGTCTCGCTGACGATGTGCCGACCTGTCGAGTTCGATACATTAGGGCATAACACGCCAGGCCTTTCGGACTGTTAATCGTTCATACGACTGTCTGATAAATTACCGACTGAGCCATGTCGAACGCCGATATAATTATATAATCATATGTTCACAATAATATTAAGTGCGGTTTAATTGTCATTTTAAAGATGTTTATTACCACTATATTTCGTTACATGCGCACGCGCACAAAGTTTAGTTGTAATTCGAGTGTGTAATCAGTTCGCCGGGCAGAGCGTTTCGTTCTTTTGATTCAGTGGTGGTGTATTAGTTCCTCAACATTTATTTATTTCGAATCAACGATGTATCGTATTTTATTAACACCTCACGATTGTCATGTGACGTCGCCATTCTCATCACTAACGCCTATACGCCAGATAGGTAGCGTTCCATGTTCTCTGTGTGAATTGTATCCTAGTATTAACAACATTGTTGACTATTGCTAATAGCTTGAGGTTGTTAACGTTTTTAGAACAGGACGGTGGATTTTTTATGTATTATAATATACCTACTTATATAATAAATCTTAACGCTCTACGATAGGATTATTCGCTAGAACCTTTTTGTAAGCTAAACGCCATCTTATCGTGTTGTAACACAGATAGTCCTCTCTTTATTAAAGTAGAATCAATATATAATGATGGCTGTGAGATAATTATTATAACAATTTAAATTTATATTGTGTAAATGAAATAATAAAACTAGTAAATGGTACGCTCCGATGCAGCGATTGTCAACACTGCGTACTCTTTTCGTTCTGATCTGGCACTGGCAACACTAACATCGTCTAATGACTATTGCATATAAACGTCATTAAGTCTATCGTTAACTTCCTTTGATATTTTTAAAATCAACTATTTAACGTCTAAAAAAATGAAGCTGCCAGTGCCAAGCCAAAACTGATACTAAACCAATAATCAGCCATTTTGGCGCCAATTATACCATTAAGTCACGGGTTGCCATGTTAAATACAATATTATAAAAAGTATCGTGTACACTTAATTTAAATAAAACATGTTAAGCGACTGTATGTATTGAAATATATGTATATATGTACGTTTCTTATAATTTGTTAATGTCAAATATATGAGCTATTTTAAAACGTTACTCTTAATATTATGTACTATTAAAACGTTATGTATAGTGGGAAATTATTTTAAGTGGCAACCCGAGTATTCAAGCTCACAGCTTTCTTCGCAATTGCTCAAATTTCTCATGTTAGCCCAAGTTTCACTGCTTCTAGATAACCATCTACAGGTAAAACCACCATATTAAAGGTTGGCTTCACAAACGAAACGCTTATTAAGGGTCGAGTGAGTTTGTACGCGGACACATGGACACACGCAATAAATGCACCAGCTAATATTTATATTTCTCTCACACTCACCGCAACGAAGGAGACGCAAGATGGATGGTTCCGTACAAACTTATTCTGCCCGTTGTCGAGTCTATAATGTACCCGATGTTCGATTGTCGAATCGACTTTCGGGTGTCAATGTATATTATCATGTAATATTACATTAGCCTAAGAATCTGTGTCTGGCAACATTACCGGTGTGACAAAATTATAGGTGAATACGAATCGAATGTGCCGTTTGTACCCGACAATGTTGCTATTCACAAGGCAAAATGACTGCACAACACGGTAAATGTAATATTACCCGACTGTTCGAAATGTATCACACCACAATGACAAATTATTTAATATTGTTGATGTTGATTGTTAATAAAATGCAAATAATGTAAATATCAAAATAAATTCTGTATTTGTATTTGAAATTATGTTTTTTTTCTGTGAACACATTCCCGACATCGGCATATTGGAATCAATATTTGTTTATGTAATCAAAGCTAAATGAAAAACAAAATTACAGAAAATATAATTTATTCATATGTTTGCGTATCATTCGCCTACAATATTAGGTTGTAACAAAAATCTTAAAGTTACAATAAAACGCATTCCGATACATCCAACTGTTACAATAAATACAATCGTTATAAACACGACTAGATTCTGGATTATCAAATTAACACAAACCTACGTTCAGACAAAAACTCAGAGGACGGAACAACTTTCACACGACACACCAAGCAACCACTTTATCGAGATCAAAAAACATGCATAAGTACGCATAAATTCACAACTAATTAGATTTAATTTTAAACGTTTAATGACCAAAGGGCATCATACTCTTAAGGACGATTACGAATTGTCCTAAAGCCACAATACATATTTTATTTACTCATTTACCAATGCGGTGACAGTGTCGTTAGGGAGTAAACTATTATCCGTTAAATTCATCCAGAAGATTTAATGGTACTTGAACCTATCTAACTGATGACTTTTAGTAAGAGTCCTTCTGCTTTTAGTATTATGCTTTTTCGCTGAACCTACTGTGGTCACTTTTCTTTTCTCTTCTTCTAACAGCAACGGTGGTAGAGACACCTTCCTAACACTATATTGAGGTAGCAAACCATTTGATACCTCATTTGAACAATTGTGAGGTAGATCTGGTGTGTATAAGGGTTCTAATCTGGCCAGTTCTCTGTGACGAGCGGTAAGCACCCGTCCATGAGCGACTTTGTTGGAGGCGCTTAAAACTAAATTACCGTAATTTCTCTGGTCGAGAGAGACGAAAGACTTTGCACTGTTCCTATCACAGTAGACTGACGATTCTGGCCTGAAACTTCTCATCCACCTAGATGATGTTAATTCGGATCTCAGTACCGTTGGATTTTGCCTCTTCCTATGCGACGGACTTCTGATCTGTATCGGTGTGATCTGCAGAAGCGAACAAAATGTATCTGGCAGGTAATGCTCTTCAGGGTTTTTAGGATAAAATGATACTCTTTCTCTCGTGAGTCTCGGCTCGCGCAGGTTCTCCGCTGAAACCCTTGGTGAGTTCTGCGGTGTGACGTCAGTGCTGCTCTGGGATAATCTTTCTTCACTTTCACTAAATTCTTCGTAATCACTGTATTGCATGGCGATAATCTCATCGTGTTCAATTTGTCTAGATGCGAATCGTCTGTCAGGTAAGGGTAATGCTTTCCCCACAATCCTGAAAATACCATAATAACACATTTATACACAAAAAAACATGAACAAAAAATGAAAGCATACCAATGATTCATTTTATATGAAAAGAGACATTGACACATCAAATGAAATTTCTTTGGCAAATTATGCTTAAATGCTCTTTTAAACTCAAATCTGTTCAACAACTCCACTGGACACTTCACCGACGCAACTGTTGAACAAAATTTCCTAACTTTAAATCCCGGACTGGGAACCCTTGGGTTTTTCTACCTTACATTTTCGGTAGAATTTACTGATAGTGCTCGGAGCTTCGATTTGTGCCTGGTGTACCACCAGAGGCTTACAACACCCTGTTCCATAGTGGGACTTACACTTAATTGGTAAAACAAAAGAGAAATACTACACCTCTAACTAACTATTCAAGGATTACAGGCGAGAGGTTATGAATATTTAACAATAAATGTTACAAAAATTCCAAGGCTACATTCATCATCAACAAAGTTGTTGCCTCAGTTAAATAACAATCAAGAAATATTGATTAACTGAACAGTTCACCTTACTTTATAAAAAGACTACAATATAACCAATAGATCTTTCATATAGGGAAAACAAAAGCCATAAATGTCACTACATTGAACGCCGAACTGTATGGAATCCAAGATGATATTGATGCCTTACTCAGTGCTTGCCTCCCAAAACTGATAGCTATAAAAGTTCAAAATACAAATGACATAATGAAAACACTGCTGTTTAGAACTCTGTACAAACAGCTTAGTTCTGTACTGTTCTATTCTGCTTATATGTTCTAGTTCAGGGGTATCAAACTCATGGCCTGCAGACTGCATACAGCCCGAGATGAACATTTTTGCGGCCCAGTCAATATATCAGATGTAAAGTAAAAATAAAATAGAAATGGGAATTAGAAATAAAACCAGCATATAAAATTATAATATACTTACAAATATTACAAATATTGTGGGTAAATGCACTTTAATTATAGTTAACCATTTCATTTTATGAATTTCAATGTAAATGCAGAGAACATGTGCATATCAAGCAGTTATGAGATGACAACAGCAATACTCAAATCAAATCCAAGTAAAAGTAAGAAGATCCCCTGGATTTTGTTACTAAGAAATATGTTGGGTGAAAGCTGTTATAGCAGATTTAAATGTCAAAAAATTGTAACAATTACTTGAAGCTACAATTATTAAACAGGTTTCATGTTTTGTGTCATTGTTGTAAATTTCCAGTCAAAAATTTTTCTCATATTGTCAGGATACAAACAAACCAAACATACCTAAGTTGCGGGTGAAGTTGTCTCCACTGTTTGCATTCTTCAACCATGTGGGGCCGAGTGCATTTCTCTCCATCTTCCTCATACAATGTTCTCTCTATCCGTTCCCACTCTGCTGCTAGGCTCTTAGATGCTTCTGCTGTGTTCCTACGCAGAGCGGATCCTGCACTGCTGTCGCTCTCCTCACTGCAGAAGTCTGGGGTTCCTACAATTACAATATCAATTCCTAACTTATTAGGTTACCATAATTACTTCATTGTTCTCTGAAGTGTGTGAAGTTTACCAACTAGCACTTGAGCAGATTGGCAGACTATAGCCTTAACCCTTCCATTCTGAGAGGAGACCCATGTTCCAGTGGTAGAACGATAAAAGGGTTGGAAAAAAAGTTGGTATTGTAAGCCCTGTTCACTTCAATTACTTAATTTTAATCCACATCTGGCCTTAAGCCTCTCCGATGCTGTGATACTGTGCCCAGCAATTCACAATCCTCAAAATGTACTATGTTCAAGTTGTATAAGTATACAAACAAAAAACATATCATACAATTAGTTGACAACCGACTATAGTTAGTTGTGTTGGTTGCAAGTGACATTGATGAATGTTGTGTTAGTTGCAAGTGAGATTGACGAATGATAGGTCCTGGGTTCAAATCCTGGGTTATACACTATTGGAGTTTTCTAACTTAGATTTTGTAATAGTGCCTTGGAGTCTAAATATATGCCCGGTGTATGGCAATAGACTCACATCCTATTCTATATGCAATATCACATCTATAATCTCCAAGTAGGTAGGCAGAGGAAGGTAGCACACTCCCATGTTTCAGCAGTTGTTTAATTCCCACTATGGAATAGTATGGAATAGGTGGTAAGCCTATTGCAACTACTCCATCCACTTTCAAATTAATTTTATATTATAGTTGGATCACTTTCATTCATAAAATTTTGATTTCAACAATGAGTTACAGGGCCAATCAGAGATAAAAGCTGACAACGAATTTAAAACTATAATGGAAGCATATTTCATACTACTTCAGAAATGGAAGTGGATTTCAAAATAATAAATAAAATGACATGTGAATTAGTACTGTTTACTTATTGTATAGAAGTATATAATTATTTTTTGTTTAGATATACTGCATGTTTTGCTAGTAAAAATGTGTATTCTCTAGAAGATCTGGAGGTCCCAAACATCTCTATCCTTACCTCCCGCGCTTTTTCTACATTCATCATTCTCTTCATACATGCATGCCGGTTTCGGTTTAGTCTATATAATAAAAAGATTTTAGGTACAATATAAAGAGTTTTGGTTTTCACCTGTTTCACTTTCTGATAAGAAATCTGAGAACGGGGTACTAGTTCTATCGAAGCTATCTGCAGCAAATGATTCTATGGAGTAAGGATAGCGGACGTTTCTGTTCACAAGGTTCCCAGCGTTCGCAGACAGAGCCGGTAGTTCTTGCCCGGCACGATAACCGGACTTTGGCTGATTTATTTGCGGTAAACAATCGATAAGTTTACTTATATTTTTCTCTCTGGCTGATAAATAATTGCGAGCCGACATTATCAAAAACTTAAAGACAAACTCATACGTTGTCTGAATCCCATACCCACTGATTTTAATGTCCTAACACAGTAACACGAGGTTAATAACGGAATAATTTTTGATCAAATACTCCAATTGACGAATATTTTCACTTCAGTTTCCTGCACGTTGCGTCAACGTCATACAATTATCAAACAAATGTCACTTACTAAAGCGTTTACTGTCAAAACTCACAGTATATATATAATACTTTATACAGCATATAAATGTAATTTTGAAACATTAGGAATGAATACAAAAAATTGCTTGTAATTAAATATGATTTTGATGTAAGTATGTTAAAGTAAGATGTGAATTTATGTGAAGAAAATCAACAAAACTCTTTTTGAGACAGTTGACAGCTTGTCATTAGATGTATACTTTCATTAGCAATTGCATGTGTTTTAACAATACATAAAACAGTAAATTGAGTATTAAACAAAATGGCTTACTATTTTTGTTAAAATAACCCAGCTTGTTAATGTAAAATCTGACATATCTCTTATTCTCAAATCTGTCATAATGCCTCTTAATGTCATATTTCCATAATGTCAAATCATAACTTTTTAATTATAATGTAGTAAAAAGTAGTTTAGACCTTTTACTATAATAATATTGTTTTATTGCTAGTAAAATAAAAATACGTAAATATTGTGAAAAATAAGTAATGTTTCTTTATAATGTTTATAAAATAAATAAAACAAGCAATACCCGTGTGAATAATTTGCATTAAATAAGTATGATAATTATCATTTTACAGAATTAAATTTATTCATTCTATTTACTCCTTATTACAAAACTTCTTTATAAACAATATTTAAAGTGTATATTAGAAATAAGTTCATAATCATGCTTGAATAATCTAGCTGCGTTATATTTACTGGATGAGGTTATACAACTTCGTGAGTTCGTGATTGTTTT